>JAPYYX010003781.1:0-11916 GCA_030522605.1 Cremastinae sp. B BG-2022a | reverse complement strand
TTTGAGATATCGTGGTCACCGATATTTAGTGAGTTGTTTCGAAAAAATTCTGACTAGACGTAAACCCTTGAAGGGTTTATAATAAAAAAAATTATGAAACATAGTTAAAAATATACCTTTCACTATGAAGCAAAAGACAGAGCGAAACCTGCAGTCGTTTTTCCAAAAAAAAAATCACAAAAACTCGACTTTTTTTTCGGCCGACGACTAGATGTAACCCCTTAAATAGAAGAATATTGTCAAATTTAAATTAGTATATTTAAAAAGTAATACATCAATTTCCGACTTTTTACAAACCATTTCCTAATTTATATTTGATATATTTTCAAAAATTACATAAAATTTTATCTATTGATATTTTTAGCCATTCTTAGGTGGCTCGGAGCAAATGAATCAAGTCGTTGGCAGGATAAGACTCGGAAAAGAAACGCTGGCGACGATCTCGGGTCACTGGGACGGTGAAATAATGATCACGGACAAACGAACAGGAGTAAGTTGAGAAGTCGAGTTTCGCGAGTGATAGACCGATTACGTATGGTTTGCATATTGCAGCAAGAAGCCCTATTCTTTAATCCAACGCCGGAAGTTCGTAGTAAGAGGCTGAAAAAGTACACGGTACCGTTGGAGAGCCAGAACGAGTGGGAGAGCGAAAGACTCTGGAGCGCCGTCACGCTGGCGATAAATAACGACGATCAGATCGCGGCAACGGAACAAAAAACTTTGCTCGAGGAAGCTCAGCGTGAAAGGGCTAAAGATCGTAAAGCTCACGGTCAGGACTGGGTACCGAAATATTTCGTTCAGGTTGGTAGTTCAGTTCGAGTGGACAGAGAAAGTGTGGTTCTAACATTTACGCTGGCCAGGTTTCGGTGGTACATACAAAATTAATACTTTTAAAAGATTTGAACATTTTTAAAAACTTTTTTGAATAAAACACTTCGAATTGCTTGCATTTTTTCATCTTTAGATAGTCCGTTAGTCATATAGCTTCATGATAATAATCCAATAATGTAATGAAAAAATAGAACGGGTTTATTTTATGTTAAAATAACTTTTATAAAGAAATGCATGAATTTTAAATAGAAACTTGAATAGCTTAATTTATTTCTAAAATTCAGAATTTGATAAGATTGTTTAATTTTCTACAGGAAATAATAACGGGTAATTGGCTTTATCGACACGCTGACATCCGACCCTGGGACCCAAGGAACGACGTATTTCAGTACGAGAATGATTACATCATTCGAACGAAAACGAGACACAAGACACCGATAATGCGAACCGGGAGCATCGTCTCTTCGGATCCGCAAACACAGGTATCAGACCGCCCAATGAGAAAAACCCTCCGTGCTAACTCTACTCTGAAACATTCCACAAGCTCGACACGAAAGTCTGCGAAAGAGTCGCCTCGGTCTTCGTAACGTTATTTATCAGGACAGATTGTACTTGCGCACGTAATATTAATTTTCAACATTACGTGTTTTTCAATAATAAAAAATAAAAAATATAATAATAGTTATATTAGCAATCATGAAGTAACAAGATTAAAAATCATTAAAATAAAAAAAGATAATATTAGAGAAAATCTTTCTAGCGTTTTCTTATGTACGGTCGTTAGATTCGAGTTGAAGATTAAATCGAGTTCTACAATCTATCCGGATAGATATCCGATCGATTTTCTACACCGGAACGAAGAAGAAATGTAAAAACTTCCCTTCTGTGTGATCGATGTTCGCTCGGCGGGTTACGAAGTTCGGGTTAAACAGTCTAATTACTTCAGGTGCCGTTACTACAGGCGGAATCACGATCCTCTCTTTCCGTTCTCAAGTCATCGAAGCGGCAGCTATCGAACAACATGCCGCTCGCGGAAATGGGCCACGACTCTGCGAGCTCCTCAGCCGATGCACATTCCGATTCCAGCCAATCGACGGGAAAACGAAATAGACGTTCCACAGCGAGGTACAATCAATATAAATACAGTGAAACCTGAATAAGTGGGATCTCAAGGGACCAGATTTTTTATCTCACTTATAGAAGTGTCCCACTTATAGAGGTTCCCAGATATCATTAATGGTAGTTGAAACAAAATTTATCCCAGTTATAGAGGTGTCAATATAAAACAAAATTCATGATTATTTTTAAAAAATTTGTATATCTGAGTTTCGATGTAAGTTTTTACAAACTTTTTTTACATATGGACAATTTAATTTCCGACATATAAGAGAGAGAGAGCAGCGACTTTCATTCCTCGCCAAGAATGATGTCTATATTTCAAAAATATAACGCTGAATTAATCAAGCAGCAAGATAAGAATGTCGCCACGCTTCAATTATATAAACAGACAATATTTCTAAAGACGATTCGAAATTCTCTCGAGAGAAACAATAGACTCTCGATTACCTTGTCTCTCTCCCAGACCATTATTCACAAAATGAAATTAGCAAGTGTTTTTTCAAAATTTTCTGAATGTGTTTATGAGTTTTCTGAGGATATTTACTGAGTAATAGAAAATTAAGAATCCATTTTTTTCGATATACGATTTATAGATATGCAATATTTTTTTCTGGTGTCCCAGTTATCGAGGTAACCAATCTTAGCTGTCCAGTATTAGAGGTCAATATAGAAAAAAATCAAAAAATGAAATTCCACTTATAGAGGTTTTGCAGTCCCACTAATTTTTTTTGAGGTTTTTTGGTTCGAAGGTGCCGGGACCTGAGTATGAGTTTCAGTTATACAGTTTTCCCACTTATCCAGGTTTCACTGTATATTGATTAATCACTTTATTGAGATATTGGGATATCCAAGACCGGAAAGAATCTTTTTTATCGACATTTTTAAAACATAACAATAATGTTTATTAAATTTCGTACATTTTTTTTAGAATTGTCAGTATGATAAAAGAAATGGATACTCGGATGATGGATCACGGGGAAAAATTGAATCGCATTCAGCGTTCGCTCGAGCAGCTCGGCGCCAGGCAACGAGTACAACGAGACCAGCCGTACAGCAGATTCTCCGGTGGCTTAATCGATTCGATCGTAATTGTATTCATCGTATTCGCGGTGCAATATTTCATGACGTTTTGGACTCGCAAAACTCTATCGTAGAGACTTGGTAAATATTTTTACATAACAGTAATAAAAAATTTTAGTTATTTACGATAAACTAGAATTTCGTTTTTTTTTTCAATTTCATTTCATACTCTTCTTGTTATTACTAATTTTTCTCCACGGTGAAAAAATCCCTCACTCTACAAGTTTGTAATACGATTAATTTTACACTTGTAATCCATTTACAGGCAATTCGCGGTATTATAAACTCTTACATCGTCTCGACTCGAAAGGCATTATATTTTGAACAAGTCTCGAGGACTTCGGACGCTGATCGAGTTGTACAACCGAGTCGAGAGCGAAATCGGCACGAGGTACAAAAAGAGGTGAAAATACGAATACGGTGTAAGGTATTCTTTTAATTATTGGTGAAACGCGCACGAAACACGGTATTCATAAGTAATTACAGTATCCTCGGATCAATTAATGGCCGTTCAAAGATTTCTTACAAATGTAAATAGAATATATTCCGTCGCACATGCAATTAGGTGGCGGGCGCGCGTGCGTGTGTGTGTGTGTGTGGGTGTGAGTGTTTATTTTCCACCTCGTCGTTTTTTTCCAAGTCACTGGTGACTTATTTTGTTAAAAAAGAACGTCATCTTTATGTGATATAATTCCCCAGAGTCCAACCGTACTGTGTACGATTATTAACGTTTTCCGTTCGTCTCTTGTCATTCCACGTCATTGATCCATGTCCATTGAACTTAGTCTCACGTTGTTACCTCGGAAACATTGAAATTTGAAGAAATAGAAATTTGCACGTTTTTAAAGGAATCAGGATAATTTTTTATCTGTACATTATTGTGAAGTTGATAATTAATTTATATAATTTATACAAAAATTGATTTCCCGTTTCTGTCACGTTTTTGTCAATTTTCACGGTCAATTAGGCGTAACTAATCTATTTATTAACGTTCATCAATTTCAGCTTGAGCTGTATGATGCTATTTTATTAATTTTTCATTAAATTAAATTCTTAGATTTTTCACTTTACACAGGCAGCAAGGAAGATAAACCGTTGTTTCGTCAAAATGTTATTTATTCACGGCGATTTGGCAATTTTTATATTAATCCCAATATCTGTAAATCTCTTTCTATCCTTTTCAAAAAGTTCTAAGGTAGATTTATGTTGGTTAAAATGGCTCGAATCTCGCAGAGATTTTTCCGGGTACACGGTGAACCGCTTATGTATTACGATTAAAATTATGTCCTATATTTTCGTCCATACGACAAGAAAAAATTCCAAATTTACGTTCGATGATAATTATGTAAAACTTTAGGGAGAAAAATTAACTAAGCGATCAGAATATTAATCTTGAAATCAGAATAAGAATTAGGCTCTGACTACAGTTAATATTTTTTTTATTATACGTTACACAGTAACGATAAAGTGTGCTTGTTAAGTGTCGTTTAAAGAATTTAATCATAAAAAGAAAATTTGCAGAAAATGTTTCTTTTTATAATCATAGAGAAAAAAAAGTCGTTGATTTATTCCTAAAAAAAAAAGCGGGCGTTCCAATGTGACGTAGTCATAGATAAATATTTTATATCGCCGAAGGAAGATGAAAAGGGCAACCGAATAGAAAAAAAAGAAATATTCCGCGAATATGTGATATTTTATTCAAATGTAAACTAGAGGTAACGTTATGCCTCCGTTGTTGAAAAAACGATTACGTGCCATGCTTGTTCCGTCGATATTATATTGTAGACAAAAAAGAAACGAATAAGAAGAGGATAATGTGCACTTCATTGATGTGTCATCACATTTAATCACGCTTGATCCTTCGATCTGTGCACCCTTAGCCGAGATAAGGCCTGGTCTAGTCAAAAAAACAAAAGATAAAGCAGTTATCGTGGTAACGTTATAGGATTCCGAGAACTCTGGAGCAAGGTGCGATTGGGACTAATGGGAAAAATATCGCTTCTTAGTTTCGAAATTCGTTCTACTGCGAACAAAAGATTACCCCTCGTTTGACTATTTCAGTATCACTGTACTTGTAAATAATTATTTGGTCTGTAATCACTATGTATTTGAAATACAGTACGTATCGACATGGGAAAATCTCGTTTATTTTCTGCGAACATCCAGGGAGACGATCTTACGTTCGGATCGGGTGAACAATAAAAATAATAAAAAAAAAAGATTGAGTAATACTTATGTACAACATAGCCAAATAGTACGTTCGCTATTTTAAATTGTAAAATATCTAATGACTGTTTGCGATTTTAATACCGAGATAGCTTAAATCTTATTGTACAATGTATATGGTACAGCATGCGAGATTCTTCAAAAAATTCGGATGTTGATAGTTGATTCATTGATAGTTGATTCACATGTAAATATCCGATTCCGCTTTTATACTGGTCTTGTTCCGAAAATAACTTTCAATGTAAGCAGCAACGCAATCTTCCTCTGAAACGATTCATGTGAGCTTTAGTATTATGAAAATGAATATGTATTCATTATTTTATCTTACTGAATAACTTGAAACGAATGAAAAATATTGAACATTGTTAAAACTCGTTCTGAATACTCTTTAAAGACGTTCAGCCGTCTGATGAAAATTATAAAAAAAGTTTAACATTTATTTCACGTGAATAGCAATCATGATAATAGTTCAAGAGACTTTTCTATAGACAAAAATACTCTGAGAAAATATTATACACATCAATTTTTGAAAGATATGTTGCCAGATACACTCTGATTATTCTCTATGTTTTTGAGTTGTTTCGGCTGGTCAAAATTAACAATTGTATATAAAAAATAATCGATTCATCTCACCTGGAAAAGTATTTTCGATTATGAGCATATCAGCGACATATTTCGCAACCATCTTGAACAATAACCGATTGACGATTATTCTCTTCGTGTAATAAGGCATAAGATGCTTAACGACCCAGGGAGCTATGCGCTCTTTGCATGCAGTCAAGTGTTCCTCGATACGTATCGGGGACTGCGGCATTGCATCGTCGTCGTCCTGCTCGCCGAAGAGCTCGACGAACTTGACGCAGAGACGACCATGCTTTCGATAATTCTTCATCGATAGTTCCATCATCCTGGCTTCGAGCTTGGTGACCTGGTGAACTCTCTCGACGAACCAAATTCCACGAACTTTCCTCTCACGTCTCTCCTCAGCGGTCTCCTCATGCGGCGGAGTCTCCGGCTCACCCATCGCGCGTTTTTTCATTTTTTTATAATTGCCAAAAGTCAATTTTCTCTTGTTCGAAGCTACGGTGCTCTCAGTCTTAACTTCCAATTTTTGTTCTGGGAATTGTTTCCGCACTATCGGCGGTGGCTCCTCTTCGGGGCACATTTTTGTGATCTCCATATCAATCTTTGCTTTCGTTACACCCGAATGTTTTTCGATGAGTGTCATCAAGTCGCTGCTGTCTTCGCTCTCACAAAACATATCTTCCATGTGTTGCATCAGAGAATCTTGCGAAGCTTCGTCTTCCTCGATTCCTGATCGATTTTCCATGGTCTCTTCGTTCCCGAAAATATCTCGCACATCATTTTCAATTCGGTCCATGGAAGGTCGAGGTTCGTGAACTGTCGACTCTATTGCTTTTTTTTCACACGAAGCTTCTGAATTAGAAGGTTTTCGTTTTTTATTGTCGCTCGGACTTTGTACTGGTGTTGAGCATGATTTTTTCTTGCCTGCATCCTCGTCTGCTACATCAGAAACTGATGGTTTTGCAGTTATTTGTTTTAGCGAGACTTCCTCCTCTTTTTCCGTTTTCAACAATCCCGGTATTCTGTCATCAAGTTTTGTTGTCACATCTGGCTCAATTTTTACAGCGTTTTCTAAATTTTCTATCACAAATGCATTCTGAGTATGAGTTCTTTTATCTAAGGCTAAACTATCGTGTAATTTCGAGTTTGAAGAATCTTCATCAGTTGTTTGCACCGCTGCATCCATTTTGCTCGGTGGTTTTTCTAAGAATATTGATAATTTTTTGTGCATTTTATTACTCGCCGTGTTGCTCTTTATATCTGAAATCTAAATAAACGAAACATTGAAGAACTTAATTTTCCACAAAATTCATTAAATTTTTAAATTTGAATTCTGAATTATAATTTTGCAATTTGCAAATTGTTTTTATTGAAAATAACTTGCCATTTTCAGCATTGTTTGCCTGTACAAAGATGCCTCCAGAGAAGCTTTAACTGCATACAATTCCAATTGACTAGCAAATTTCTTCAATTCCGATTTTGTGACTTCTTTATCTTTCAGTTGACTACGTAGACCATAATTGGCGATAACCGATTTGTGGAGATAAGAAAAATATACTCGGCGTACCTGCGTGTTTGTATATTTACATTAAACTTCGAATTAAACATTGAATGACAGCAAAAACAAAAAATTTATTATTCGAACCATCGACGTGAGACGAAGGAATTCATTCCTGGGATCGACGAATTCAAGATTATCTTTGTCAAGAATCGATGGTTGTGCCAGTGACGAGTCGCTGGACGAATCTTCATCATCGTCGTCGTCGTCCTCACCCTCGTCATCGTCTTCCTCGTTCAAACATTCATCTTTCTCCTGCTTGAGCGTAAGCGACGAAGGTGCATCGAAGGACTGAGTAGCGGTCATTATTCACGAAATATTTCAAATATGTTCAATAATATCGTTCAGACACGATAAATCACTTTGCCAAATTCTGTTTCATTTTCCTACATCGACGTGTTGACGTAAACAAACAGCGTAATCGTTTATAGATTTTTCGAACAATCGCTAGATTACTTTCTGGTATTCCGGATCAAATAAAAAAAAGTTAAAAGTATTTTTAGCAAAATTTGCCCGAAAGTATGAATCGTTTGGGTCTGTTATTTTTAAATATCATAAAAAATCGGGTCGTCAATTTTAATAATCAATTAAATCGTTCGCGAAACTTCATAACAATCATGACTTTGGTTATGTTTTCGAATAAACAAAAACATATATCGCGCCGGTCCACTAGGAAACGCGTTGATTCTCCTTGAAAATATTTGACTCCGAAATTACCTTCGGAGCTTTCAGATAGATCGGAAACTTGAAGAGCGCTCCCTCGGAATTATTACGTGCTGGTCTCTGACGGGGAAATTTTGCATTTTTAGATTTTATGCTTCGTAAATAAAAAAGAGCGCGCGCCTTCTTTCTAGACTGAACAATTTATGACAAAAAAGTTCAATTTGGAGTTGGGGAGCAAACAGCAAACTTCGTGAAAGTTTTGTTGAGGGTGGAGTTTTTCTACTTGTTTTTTTTAAATTGTTTATTTAGAAAAAAATGTCTCTATTCGTTGCAAGAAATTTTCCCCGAGTTAGGCAAGGCCTCCTTCAACCCGGTGAGTGAATTTGATTTTAATTTGAAACTCATAAAAAAATGAAAAATTGGGTGAAGAGCGAGTAATGACGTGCATATGAAAACTGATCGGTGCAAAGTTCGGCTAGCCAATTTATTATACAACTTCGGCTTTTATCTTTCATACAGTAGTTATTGAATATACGCACGTTATTCGAAAAACTTCAATTGTTCTCGAAGATTCAAATGTAAAATCGCACATTCGAAAATTAAACAAAAAACGATTGAAATACTTGTGTCCTAGATTCATGCTTCGGATTAAAATTCCAAAACTCCACAAAAATGGCTATAAAAATAATGAATTTTTCTTTTTAAATGGATTATTAAGAAAAAAAAAATTATATCATGTTTATGTGAAAAAATTAACAACTTTCTTTTGCAGGATGCACAAATTCTCTGGCTGCTCTGACATGTTCCAACAATTATGCTACAAAGACCAGCACTCAGCCGTCAGGAAAAAATATTGTTTTCGTGGATGGAGTGCGCACTCCGTTCTTGCCATCGGGTACACAATACAGCAAGTTGATGGCTCATGACCTCTCTCAGCACGCATTACTGTAAACTTTTTCATTACCTGAATTCTGTGATTCAATTTGATTCACAGAAATTATTCTTCAAAAAAAAATATAATATACAATACTTTATTTTTTTTTTCAGGAGCTTGAGAAAAAAATTAAATTTCCCAAAAGAAATTGTGGACTACATAATTTATGGAACTGTTATGCAAGAGGTCAGAACTTCGAATATTGCCAGAGAGGCTGCTCTGGCTGCTGGATACAGCGACCGGACACCAGCTCACACTGTGACAATGGCCTGTATTAGTTCCAATGTTGCCATTACCACCGGTATTGGTCTCATAAATTCTGGAGTTTTTGACACGATCGTAGCAGGAGGTGTAGAATTCATGTCCGACATCCCCATAAGACACAGTAGAAATATGAGATCGCTCATGCTCAAAGCGAACAAAGCAAAGTCCATTCAACAGCAACTTGGACTCCTCTTGAGCATTAGACCGTCTCACTTTGCTCCAGATGTATGTGAATTTTTCATACTATTTTTTGTATTTTTAAATCAAGTTTGCAGGCCATACTTTAAAAAAAACTTCGAACTTTGGAGGGTTCTATTGACATCACGAGAAAAAATTGTGGAATTTTTTGAAATTCTTATAGTATATCTGTGACTATAATATTTTTTTTTCAGTTGCCATCAGTCGCAGAATTTTCGACGGGAGAAACGATGGGACACAGCGGTGATCGCTTGGCTGCGGCTTTCGGAGTTTCTCGTAAGGAACAAGACGAATATGCACTTCGGTCGCACACGCTCGCTGCTCAGGCTCATCAGAAGGGATATCTCTCGGACATTGTTCCATACAAGGGTACAGATGTTTAATACAATTTTTTTCGAAATATTTTCTCTCAACAAAATATTCAATGTTCGTTGTTTATTCAGTGCCAGGAGTAAACGAAGTCCTGGACAAGGATACAGGCGTGAGAGTATCGACGATGGAACAATTAGCTAAACTGAAGCCGGCCTTCGTAAAACCTTACGGAACTGTAACTGCAGCGAACGCTTCATATTTGACTGATGGTGCATCCGCTGCCCTTATAATGACCGAGGAAAAAGCTAAACAACTCGGTCTCAAGCCCAAAGCATACTTAAGACAATTCACATATGTTTCTCAAGATCCTGTTGATCAGTTGCTTCTTGGACCTGCCTATGCCATTCCTAAAGTAAGATTTATATAGAAAAATTAACGATTTTTCGTTTTTGTGCATTTTGCATAAATTATTATCGAACTTTATAGTGTGAATGAAAGTCGTGTGACCATACGTATAGATTTGTATAATTATATTCATAGTAAAATATTATAGAACTCAGCAGTTTGAAATTCTGACTGCAAAAATATTGAAATATTACATTTGAGTGAGTTTAATAATTTTGTTTTTTTTTCTTTTCTTTTAGGTTCTTTCACAGGCGAATCTTACTTTGAATGACATTGGCGTTTGGGAAATTCACGAGGCGTTCGCAGGTCAGATATTAGCAAACTTGAAAGCTCTGGACTCCGAATGGTTCGCTAAAGAATATTTGAAGAGAAACGCAAAGGTCGGTACTCCCGATATGAATAAGTGGAACATGTGGGGAGGTTCGTTGTCTCTTGGACATCCGTTCGCAGCGACAGGAGTTAGACTGGCAACGCACACGGCAAATCGAATGATTCGCGAAGATCAACAATTCGGTGTTATCGCTGCCTGCGCTGCAGGAGGCCAGGTACTCAGTCAATTGATTTATAAATCCTTAAGGAAATTTCCTTCTAGTAAAAAAATTTTAAAAAATAAAAAAATTCTGCATAATTTAATTTCACGAAAAAATGTTTCAGGGTGTTGGTATGATCATGGAAAGGCACCCAGACGCAAAAATCTAAACGATACGGATTTTCTACTTTTATACGGATTACTCTCAAACGATAGCAAAGAATAATCGTGGAATTCGATGCGATCTGAAGGCGCAGAGGATAATGAAAGTTATATTTTTTATCAGAGATTTAGCGCTTAAATATTAAAGTTTTTAAAGGAATTATGAGAAGATAAATCTTCGAATAGATCATAGAAGTTGTTGAATTGGTGGAAATTTATTAATAAAAAAGATTTTTCTGCGAGAAATCATTAATCGACCAGTGTGTGGACGTTGAATAAAGAAGGCAACGAATTCGCAGTGAGATGTTCCCGGACGGCTCTGTCTAGAATCTCTTTGATATCGCGACAGCCGCTCAAAGCTCGTGCCTTCAATGCCTCGAGACGCGAAAAGTGCAATCGCTGATGTGATCCTTGGGCAACTACGATCAAACCTGGCTCCTCGGTAGTCTCATTGCTTGTTTCCGGCAGGGCAACAATTGACAATGTCATACCCGGACCGCATTCTTCGATGTAATTCACATCTAAAATTCCAATACCCTTAGCGTCGTCCTCGTCGTAAGATTCTGTCGAATCTGGCAACGTTACCGTGCATCCTATCGCGTAATCCTGTAGTAAATTAAAAAGTTGCTTTATCCAAAAGGAGAAAGATTAAATTGATTCTATTATTCTACAGGACAAAAATTTCCAAACTAAACAATGAAAAACGATTTAAGGTAGTCCGATCGCTGGATGCCGTATAAACATGGGGCTCCTTTTTGCAATTTTTGGGAAATTAATTTTAATAAACTTAAAGATTTTCATCGATGAAAGAGGTAAATATGGTGGATATATTTTACGAAATTTCCGCGTTGCCACTTTGCGAATCTTGAAAATTCTCTCACTGAAATAAATGTGTGATTTTCACTAAATAATTTTTTTCTCCGAAACTAGACGGCAAACCAAGCTCATTTTTTTCTGAATATTTTTTACGAAGTACTCTAACATCTCCTTTTTTTCTATGAAAATGGTAAGAACCGTTTTTGAGTTATTTTGAAAAACGTATTTTTTCAC
>JAPYYX010003776.1:0-11086 GCA_030522605.1 Cremastinae sp. B BG-2022a | reverse complement strand
AACGTTTGTCTTCGCGTATAGATAGTCGCGGTAGCTCGGCGATTTTTGATATTTTGAAAAAATGTACTTGCCTCGAGTCTCTACCGCGACTCTTGATTCATATATAAGTATACTTATACATATATATATAGGTATAGTAACTGAATTTTGAACGGTTTTTTCATTACTTGGAGTCAAGAGACTACACCGTGTCTCTTTAGATTTTAGATATTAAAAAAAAACTTTATTTAAAAAAGTAAAAAAGTACGCCATGAATTTTCCGGACCTGAAAAGTAAAAAGGATTGCCAGAATGAATTCGAAAATATGAGTGTGGAAATATGGGTTTGAAGGAAAGACATGTGTGCATAATGCAGGAAGAATAATAATAATATTTCACAATTTTGTCGTCGATTTTTTTTTCCCCCCTATGATTTTTTGTTCCCGATGAGGTGACAACCTCGACTGCCGTCTGAAATTTTATGATCGAAAATTTTGCAAAATTTGAAATAAATTATAAAGCTACAATTGCTAAATATTGTTCAAGAGGTGATGGGTATTTAAAATAAAATGTTTACCCGCGTGAACATTTTAGCACGAGCATCGGCACGTTTTGTTACTGATCGATTCTATAAGTAAAATTATCGTATAAAATAATAATAAAATTATTAAAATAATTTAAAAAGTGTTGATAATGTTTTTTCCATAACTTTTTAGCACGTCATCAGTCTATAAAAATTTCTTTATGTTATAGTAAAATATGCATGCGGTCTTTTCGTGGATGTAGCAACATTATATATTATACGTTATGTATATATGTGCCGTGTTATTTTCTCAAAATTAAGTTTTAGCATTATTCATATTTTAGCATATTCTAAGGGGTTTGGGTACAGAAAACTAAAGAAATTGACACGTAAAACAGATAGGAAATCGAAAAATGATGAGAATTGAAAAAAATGAAAATCATTTTCAAATTTGTACCAAAAAACAATTAAGGGGGTGGTCTAGAGCACGAAAATCTCACCTATTTTCACTATTTTTTGCCATTAAAAATTTTAAAAACGATGTTTAAACTTTTTAGGCTTATTGCTACGTTTATTGAACATACAAAATTTTTTTTTTCTATTTTAAAAACAATATTTATCATTATTTATGAGCAATTTCCAAATTCGGAAATTTTATCGATATTTAAAATTATTATTTATTAACTAATGAATTTTCCAGACGCGAAAAGTAAAGCATTTTCGGTATGAATTCGGAAATATTAAAGTGAACGCCTGAAGGAAAAATATGCGTGCATAATGCAGGAGGAATAATAATATTTCAAAATTTTTTCGTCGATTTTTATTTTTTACCGGAGGAGGGAAAATGCATTTACGTACCATATAAAGATTTTTACCACGGCTCCCCGTGTGTCGGACTCCTCTTTCGATATCTTCACAACACCATCGCAGGAAATCATTTCCTGAAAGTTATCAGCCATCAAACATCTGAAAATTATAATCACAGTTGTAATTTAATTATCTTTCTAAAAAGAGATAAATTTATTCTTTTCTTTGTTTGAAATAAATTACCATGCTGTTACATATATTGTGTTATTTATAAAATGTTTAAATTTATATTTATGTATAAAAAATATATTAGGTTTAAAAAATTATTTGGAATTTCTTCAAGGACATGTGGAAAACTGAAAATATAAAAATAAATTGTGATAAGAAAATTTTACTCGTGTCTTCGAATTAATTTACGAATACCTGTAGAAAACTCACTTCTAGCGCTGAAAAATGGAAAAATTCATAAAATTATACGAAATTACGTGGGCTGAGTCATTGTCAACACATAAAATGAAAAAAAATTATCGATATATTTGTTTTTCCTTACTTTCCACCGCTTTCCGAGTGCCGAAGACGTTCTTGTTTTTTTCAATTTTATTTATCTTTTCTGAAATTAGAGCACAGTACGTCGCTATAATAAAAAATTAATTATAGTGTCAGGTGTTAATATAATACAACATATGCGCAGAAGAAAATATTTAAACATCACGAAGGTCAGATACGGATAAAATTATAATAGATCGTAATTTCTGTTAGTCTACAGAATCATATAAAAAGGACTGCTCCATTTCAGTTTTTTACAGAATATTTCAACATCGTTATATCATAACGAAATAAATATGTCTCGCGTCGTTCTTTTCCTTTTGCCATGCCTCATGGTACTGAACATCTTAATGCCCACGGAAGCTGTGGTAATTCTAATTTAATTCAATGATTTGATTTATTTTTTAATTTTGCTAAATATATGTTGTCACATTTTTTTTTTATTCTTCGAAGGTTACCGAAGTTCGACACCCGGACTGGCAATGTCAAGCGTCAAATAAATATAAAGCGGCTTGCTATGTAAAATATTTATTTCCATTCATATGGTTTCATTTGTTTATATAAAATGAAGTAAAATAAATAAATGTAATTATTTTTTCATCTTTTTGATCCACAGGAACATTTACATAATGGCGATTACGTTGACTGTATGAAACTTGGGTGTGTCCTGAAAGGCGAAAAACCAAATAAAGACGGCTTGTATCATGGGATTTCAATAGGAAAAGCTGCTGACGGAACGCATTGTAATATAAATAAGGCAAGTAATTCGATCGGAGGATGTTAATTCATGCCAGATTTCATAGAGTTCGAAGCTTCAGTTGTTTTTGATTGAATACGCCGCGTCAAAATGACGTCCGTCGTGACGTCTGTCACGACGGACGTCATTTTAAAGTCGGTTCGAAAGTTTTAGTCCATTTTGAATGAATACGCTGCGTTAAAAACGACGTCCATCGTGACGGATATTGAGAAAATGTGACGTACGTCATTTTAACGTCCGTTCGAAAGTTTTAGTCGGTTTTGAATGAATACGTTGCGTTAAGAACCACGTCCGTCGTGACGGACGTGCAGAAAATGTGACGGACGTCATTTTGAAGTCGGTTCGAAAGTTTTAGTCGATTTTGATTGAATACGCTGCGTTAAAAATGACGTTTGTTGTGACGGACGTTGAGAAAATGTGATGGACGTCATTTTAACGTCCGTTCGAAAGTTTTAGTCCATTTTGATTGAATACGCTGCGTTAAAAACGACGTCCATCGTGACGGATGTTGAGAAAATGTGACGGACGTCATTTTAAAGTCGGTTCGAAAGTTTTAGTCGATTTTGATTGAATACGCTGCGTTAAAAATGACGTCCGTTGTGACGGACGTTGAGAAAATATGACGGACGTCATTTTAACGTCCGTTCGAAAGTTTTAGTCGATTTTGATTGAATACGTTGCGTTAAAAATGACGTCCGTTGTGATGGATGTTGAGAGAACGTAACAGACGTCATTTTAACGTCCGTTCGGAAGTTTTAGTCCATTTTGAATGAATATGCTGCGTTAAAAACGACGTCCGTCGTGACGGACGTTGAGAATATGTGACGGACATTGAGAATATGTGAAGAACGTCATTTTAACGTCCGTTCGAAAGTTTTAGTTCATTTTGATTGAATACGCTGCGTTAAAAACGACGTCCGTCGTGACGTACGTCATTTTAACGTCCGTTCGAAAGTTTTAGTCGGTTTTGAATGAATACGTTGCGTTAAAAACAACGTCCGTCGTGACGGACGTTGAGAAAATGTGACGGACGTCATTTTAACGTCCATTTGAAAGTTTAAGTCCATTTTGATTGAATACGCTGCGTTAAAAATGACGTCCGTCATGACGGACGTTGAGAAAACGTAACGGACGTCATTTTCACGTCCGTTCGAAAGTTTTAGTCGATTTTGAATGAATACGCTGCATTAAAAATGACGTCCGTCGTGACGGACGTTGAGAAAATGTGACGGACGTCATTTTAACGTTCGTTCGAAAGTTTCAGTGCATTTTGATGGAATACACTGCGTTAAAAATGACGTCCGTCGTGACGGACGTTAAGAAAATGTGACGGACGTCATTTTAACGTCCGTTCGAAAATTTTAGTCCATTTTGAATGAATATGCTGCGTTAAAAATGACGTCCGTCGTGACGGACGTTGAGAAAATGTGACCGACGTCATTTTAACGTACGTTCGAAAGTTTTAGTCCATTTTGATTGAATACGCTACGTTAAAAATGACGTCCGTCGTGACGGACGTCAAAATAACGCTCGTGAGCTTTCAGTCTTTTAATATGTCTAGCACAAATAAATTTGTGTCACAAAATGTTTTGGAATTATTTTTCAGATCTGTAAGAATGGACGCTGCACCGACTTGACTAAAAATGAACGCCTGCCGACGCAATACGGTGGAAACAATAGAATTTACAACTGCTACTACGACTTTTAAACTGCACAGGAATTTTTTTATATTTTTTTCTGGATTCAATTAAAAATTAACTCGGTATTATAATGATTTGTGTGAAAATTTTAAGTATTTGCATAGTTTGTTAATAAGAATGCGATGCAATTCGAATTTTATCAATAAAAACTAAAATAAAAAAATAAAAATATGAATTTCACTGGTGTTTTTATTGTTATTTAATTGACATCACAATTATTCTTAAATATTGTATAATAGACAGTAATTTACGATATTTTGATACCCGTGCGTAATAAAGCCAGAATTTAAATACAAAATTATGAAAATTGTATCGTCATTTTCGTCTCTTGCTCCTCCTCAGATCTCCCTCCCAGCTTTTATCTTCATTGTCTTCTCGTTTGTATCTTTTATCAGACTCTCAAGCATCCACGAACGTTTTATGAGCACAATTAGGCATCAACTTATCTCCAAAAACACATTAATTTTCACGTACATTTTTTCAAATCAACAGACGTTCAAATAGATATTTGTGCTAATTACTAAATATTATTCAAGGTGATGCGTCCTTAAAATAAAATGTTTACCCACGTGAACATTAGCATGAGCATCGGCACGTTTTGTTACTGTGATCGATTCTATATATAAAATAATAATAAAATTATTAAAATATTGAACATTCTTTTGACTTAGAGTAGAGGGGGGCAAAATGGGGTACTTAAGAAAATTTTCCGATTCCTAGGGTTTAAATGTGCTGAATTTTTTGTTTTTTAATCACAATTGTAGGAAGCAAATTAAATTTTCAGCGGCCATGAGAAAAAAAAATTTTTTTTATCGAACAAAATGGGGCACCCCTCCAAAAAATAAAAAAAATTTAATCTCTTATAATTTGTTAATTTATTATCAGTTTTTAGGTTTCGTTTCAAATATCTAATTGATGATTTATTTTGATTTTCGTTTAAATGTCTCTCATTCCCAAAGACAATCATCTTTTTCCATCTACTATGTTGGTTTTGGATTTTTGATTTTTAATTTTAATTTTTGTTTCAATGTGTTTTGGAATCACCAAATATAATGTTCTTGGCAAAAAAAACGCTATTTGATATTAAACTTTATCAAATTTTGAACTATTAACAATTTTTATCAAATTTTTGGGATACCTCATTTTGCCCCACTCTACCCTATATGCCATGTTCTTTTTTCAAAATTAAGTTTTAGCAGTATCCAGGTATCGAAAATATTCACGGTATATTTTAAATTATTATTATTTTTTTATTCTAATAGTATACACACGTCATTATAATTAATGATCAATCATATTACCTTATATACGCCAATAGACATGATTGTAATAATCATTACTTTTAGTATCAGGTGTCACTATAATAAAACATGTGCTGAGTACAAAAAAGCTGGCTAGATATATCAAAAATAAGTTTAAATATATTTCGATTATTTTTAATCTACCGATCCGTATAAAAGGACCGTGCAATTTCGTTTATTTCTAAAATATTTCGCGACATTTTGTTCTGCCAATTTTACCGTCACCTTTGGGATTCTCAGTCGTTGGAGGTAAGTTTCAATTTTATAAAATCATTTTTTGTGCAATTTTTGGCTTTATTTACTATTTTAATCGTGGATCCAAAAAAATTTTTTAAGGTAAAAAATGTCTCGTGTCGCTCTGTTCTCTTTGTCGTGTCTCATCACTCTCAGCATTTTGAGTCGTACGACAGCTATGGTAATTCGAATTTAATCTAAAAATTTAATTTATTATTACATTCTGAAAATACGATATTACGTACTTTTTTATTTTAGTCTCCTCGGAATTCCAAGATCGCTAAGATTCCGCATCCGGATTGGCAGTGTCTATTAGCTGGGCACAGAGCAGCTTGCTATGTAATAATTATTTTACATTTATTTTTTTATATGCTAAATGAGTGAAAATTATTAACCCAATCATTCCTTCATCCTTTTGATCTATAGGAACATCTTCATAATGGTGATTCGGTTGACTGTATGGATCTTAAATGCGTTAAAAAAAATTCAAGACCACGCCTCATCGACGGCAAGGTTCGTGGAGTCGGAATTGGAAAAGCCACTGATGGAACTCATTGTAATATCAACAAGGCAAGTACTTTAATCATAGCATTTTTATTCGATCGTAAAAATAAAATTCCAGCTCCGCGTTTCATTAGAATAAAAAAATATTATAAAAATTTATTTTAGAATGAATTTATTTTTGCACGTTTTTAAAATATTTTTCAGGTCTGTCAGAATGGACTCTGCAAGGACATAACCAAGAACGAGCGCATGCCGATGGAAGAAGGGTCGACTCCTGATATTTACAAATGCTTCTTCAAATCCTAAATTTAGATATTTTAGAAATTTGGATAAATTGGACATTTTTTTAATGAAGTCCTTTCTGCAATAGAATAAAAATTGATTCGGTGATTTGATGATCATTGCTGAAAATAATCATCAAATGAAAATGAACTGAAGATACAAAAATTTGTGAAAATTTGGTATTTTTTTATAGAGTACAGATACCAAATGTTCACAAAATTTGGTATTTCTACTCTGGGCCAATAAGAATATTAATGACGATGTAATTCGATTTTGATCAATAAAAATTCTGAATAATCGTCAACCGAACGAAATTAGGCTCATTTTTCTATTCCTAAGTATATTTGCACTTGTAAAATTTCTTATCATTTGAAACCAGAACGAAAACATTTGCGAAATTCCGTCTTCTGTATTCCTCATCTTTATCATTTGCCTCGTGTCTATCTTTCATCCGACTCTCACGTGTAATTTTTACGATAAATATAGATATGTATCATCAATGCATATAATGCATAAAAAAGTATTTTACAATACTTTCTTATAATAATAAGAAAGTATTTTACAATACTTTCTTATTATTTAATATTATTATTATTATTTTCTTATTATTTAAATATTATTATTATTTAAATATCTTATTATTTAAATTATTATTATTTTTATTATTATTATTATTATTATTATTACTATCTTATTATTTAAATAAGAAAGTATTTTACAATACTTTCTTATTATTTATGAGCGATTTCCAAATGCGAAAATTTTTTCGGTATATAAAATTATTATCTATTATAATTACAGTAACATGCGCAAATATAGTAAAAAATTAATTATAGTATTAAGTGTCATATTGTAATAGGACACACTTGCTAAGGACAAAAAATTTCAATAATTTTTATTTTCATTTTTAAATATATATCGACGATTAGAGTTTAGATGTATCGTCGATTTATTATCCCACAGGTCCGTATAAAAAGGACCGTTCAATTTTATTTTTTCATAAACCACTCCGACATTGAGCTCGTGAAATTCCATCTTGCCATTCTCCTTTTTGTTTTTGGTGTTTCGTTTTTGGTTCAACGTAGGGGGTAAGTTTGGATTTTAAGAAATCAACTTTTTATTTGCATTCAGACATATTTTTATTTTTTGTTTTTTATTATATTTTTATTTTTTGTTTTGATTGTTTCTTCACAATCTATCTAAATATTTACTTATTTACTTATTGTTTTAATTATAGATTTTAAAAATTTGATTAAGGTAAAATGTCTCGTCTCGCTCTGTTCTTTTTGTCATGTGTCATGGCTCTGAGCATTTTTACTCGGACAGCAGCCGGGGTAATTCGAATTTTATTTAACAATTTGATTTATTATTCCACCCTCAAAAAAAAAGACTGTCACGCCTTTTTCTTTTAGGCTCCGAAAGTCGATACTGTTCCGCACCCGGACGTACAATGTCAAGCAGCTGACCAGAAAGCAGCTTGCTTTGTAATATTTATTTACATCTATTTTATCCTTATTAAATACGTGCAACAATTGAATATAATTATTTCTTTATTTTTTCACCTGCAGCAACACTTGCACAATGGTGATTTAGTCGACTGTATGAATCTTAAATGCGTTGCTAAAAATGCAAGACGACGCAATAGCGACCGCATGATCCGCGGGGTTGGTATTGGAATAGCTTTTGACGGGACGCATTGTAACGTAAATAAGGCAAGTACTCTAATAAGATCAAGAGACGCGGTAGCAACTGGATGCCTGATCTAATTGAAAAATCTAATATCCAATTAATCCAAATAAATAAAATAAAAACTAGAAAAGTAAAGTAATTAAAAATATTTAATAAATAATCTAATTAACAAAGAATGATAAAAAAATAATTTTCAACTTCTTTATCACATTGGAATAAATAAATTTTCAAACAAAATCAAATAATATAATATTTAATTACAAATTTATTGAAATTATGTTTTCAGGTCTGTCGAAAGGGGGTCTGCACAGAGTTGACTAAAAACGAGCGCATGCCGATGCAAGAAGGAGCGAATCGTGAAGCTTATAACTGCTATTTCAAACGTTGAATCACCCTCGATATTGTTCATGATAGCCTTTCCGTGCTCTTGATTGATAAAAATATTAATAACGATGTAATCTCAGTTTCAACAAAATAAAAAAATTCCAAAATTTTTAACCGTCGAGAAAAATGAGGCTCACGGGTCTTTTTATTGTTAAACGTATTATTTACACTCGTTTAATTTTTCATCACCTGAGACCAGAACTCAAACTCAAATTAGCCAATTTTTATTCCTCATCTCCAGATATTTTTCTCCCTCTCCATCTTTATTTTATCGTCTTCGTTTTTATCATTTATCAGACTCCGTGTAATGTGTGTAATTTTTACGAAATAGATAGAAAGAAACATTTTCCAAATACCAAAAAATTTCTCGAATTTTTTAATGTTATACATGTTTTAATTATATAGTAAAACAGACGTTACAAATAAAAAATTAGGGGGCGAAAGCGACTCGAGCGTCGCATGAAAAAAAAAGATATTGATTATAGTCAAATGTAAATATGATAAAACATGTGCTGAGCCTGAAATCTTCAAACGTAATCACCAATAATCGGTGGGACCCTCAATTTAATATATCATTATTCGATAATTATTCTATACAGATCCGTATAAAAGGATTGTTCGATTTGATTTTTTTCCAAACCTGACATTGTGCTCGCAAAATTAATTTCCGTACTCCGATTTTCAGTCACTATATAAAGGTAAGTTTGAATTTTAGAAAATTAATTTTTACGTCGTGGAATCGTAAAATCCTTACGCATAATTTTTTTACGTATTTGTTGATTATTTTGTTAGTGAATTTAAAAAATTTGTTATGGCTCTGAGCATTTTAATGCATGCGGAAGCTGTCAGGGTAATTTATTATTCAATTAAATTAAATTGCAAATCAAATTAAGAATTTAATTTATTGTTATATTCTTCAAACACTATATTAATTTTTTTTTTACTTTCAGAGGTTACCTAGCATTGTTCCACACCCGGACATACAATGTAGAACTGCATCGAAAAGAGCAGCTTGCTATGTAATATCGAAATATTTATTTTATATGCAAAAAACGATCTAAATAGATTAATATATAATAACTTCTTCATTTTTTCATTAACAGGGATATGTTCATAATGGCGATACAGTTGACTGTATGGATGTTAAATGCGTCCCGAAGAGAGTTCAAACACGTCAAATAAAGGACGGCAAGTTTCCTGGGGTTGGGATTGGAATCGCAATGGATGGAACGCATTGTAACATAAATAAGGCATGTAGTCGAAATAAATTGAGTTATGACACATTAGAGAAAATAAATTTAAAAAATTAAAGCAAACTCAACACGTCAAAATTACGAAGAACATTTTTTTTACAATTTTTTGAAATCTTTTTTCAGATCTGTTTGAATGGAATTTGTTCAGAGTTGGCTAAAAATGAGCGTATGCCGAGGGAATATGGCGGGAGTACGGAAATATTTGAGTGCTACTAATCTCGAAATCACAATGGATCATTTTTTATATTTTGATGATTTTTGATATTCTTTCTGGATTATAATAAAAATTGATTTTATATGATGATTTATGTTTGAAAATTAAGTATTTGTACTAGTGGGAATTTTGAGAACGATGTAATTTGTGTTTTATTAATAAAAAATATCGACAGCCGAGAAAAATGAAATTTTTTTATTTGGAATTATTATCTTCGAATTACAACGATAGGCCTCACGATTTAAGAAATTGATTATCGTCTCAGGTGTCAGAATGATAAAACATGCGCTGAACATAAAATATTAAATTTTCATCAGTAATTTCAAATCGAATCCGTAGTTTAAATTGTTTTTTTTATTAGTCTACAGCTCCGTATATAAGGACTGTTGTGAATCATTTTTACCCAAAAAACTTCGACATCGAGATTGCAAAATTTTTTCGTCTTTTTCGTTTTTGCAACCTGATTTTCAATTGTCAGAAGTAAGTTTTAATCTAATTTTGTTTGCGTTACACTCGAATTTTCTTCGTTTATTTTTATCCTTCGATTCTTTCTTCATCATATATTTATCTAAATTATTTATAGTTAGTTAGTTGGTTAGTTAGTTTATTTTCCTTTCGTACAACTTTACAGTTTTTATCACGAGTATGCCCATCATATGTAGAAACCTAAGTAACAAAAATATATTCTCTCTTATTCTATTCTAATTCCTACGTTTCCTTTGGTTTTTCGCTTTCTGGGTTCCCCAGGATTCCCTAATTTTTATCCCCGGCTTCTTCCAGGTCGAAGAATTCTTTTGAGTATTCGCACAATTCTTTGACTATGTTACCCCTTAGCGTATTTATTATTTTCCTCGTCAGGCACGCCCCTGTACTGCCTTTACGCCAGTTTTCCATTTGTTCCACCCACTTAGTTT
>JAPYYX010003773.1:0-12391 GCA_030522605.1 Cremastinae sp. B BG-2022a | reverse complement strand
TTCTCATGAAAATTTTATTTCAGTTGAAAATTGAATTTGTTTCCTTCAATTGTGATTAAAAAACAAAAAATTCAGTATATTTAAACCCTTGGAATCGGATATTTTTCTTAAGTACCCCATTTTGCCCCCCCCCCCTCCTTGCCTATTAAATTTTGAGTTTAATTTAAATTAACAAAATTTTTTTAAATGTATATATCCAAATTGATTTTGCGATCGTTCAACACAGTGTAAGTCGGTTTCAAAATTCATTAAATATATTTCTAATTACTGATGAAGCAGCAAACAAGATAGGAATAAATTTTCTGGAATATACGACGCTATGTTTACCTAAAACAGACCATTCAAATTAAACATATTTTAGCGACTCCGAAATGTACGCGGCACAAATAATTATTGACGGAGAAAAGTCAGCGAAGAAAATAAAAGAGAATTTTTTTTACGACTCACGCGAGATGCATTTTTTATGCTCGTAGAGACGATGAGTATTTTTTGGTCCAGGGAAAAAAAAACAGGTTTGTAATCCTCGAGGATTTTCATTTCGAACCCGCGCGGGGGGAGAGAGAGAGGGACGAAAAATTTAACAGGTTGGTCCATTCGGCGTTTACGAATCTGAAAGGTGGACAAAACTCGTGCTTTAATTCCTCGCTCGTAGACGTCGTGGAGATAAAAAGAGACGGAGCAGAGCCGACAGGGAGAAAAAAATTGCTCCCTCCACGGATGCGAGATCGACTTCGAGGGCGCACAATGCGCAGTTGGACTACGGACCGAGAAAGGGAGCGGCGGGGGGGAGGAGATTATGGAGGAAGATACATACGTGTCGAAAAATTCGAGACAGTGAGCGAGACGGAAAATTCATATGGCTGCGAGAAGAGAGAAAGAAGAAAGAGAGAGAGAGAGAGAGAGAGAAATGAAGAGGAGCGAGCGGAAAAACTTGCGTTCGAAGCTGCGAGAAAATGAGCGAGAGAGAAAATTCGTGCGTGTGTGAATAAAGATAGGCATGCACAATATAGAGAAGGAGGGAGAGAGAGAGAAGACGAAGAGAAAATGGGAGGAGAAACGAGCTCAAATTGACTGCAAGCGAAGGCCATTGACCGCTGTGTGGCAGGTCCTCTTCGCCAGTGTATCACGCTCGTCATTTTCCACACACATTTTTCTCTCTCGTCGCCGAACTTCTTTCTGCTCGGGAGAGAGAGCAAAAGAAAGAGACGGATGGAAAGGGAGACGGTGAAGAAAATTGATTGATGTTCGACTACCTGCCACTGAGCTTTATTCTCTCTTTTTTTTTCTCTTTTCTCCATTTCTTTTCTCCCTACGATCCGGCAGTTATCGCGTTATGTGACTATACGAATTTACACATTCGAGGTAGCGAATACTGAGATGGATTAAGGTGGATTCGAGAATTTTTTTTTTTTGGATTCATTTTTTCACACGCTGTGTTTACCAACGATTCTTTTTTTTTTTTAATTTGTGTATTTCGTTATCTTTTTGAAGTTTTTTTTTTAATATTCAATTGACTTTCTCAATTCTTTGAGTTTTCATGTGGAATTCGGATTTCCCTCTCTTTTTTTATTTACGTCAATCTTGCCGAAATTCCTTGTTTGAAATTCTACGTCATTATCGCGGTTTCGAGATATGCAAGATAAATATTTTGTTAGAAGAGACGGTTTACTGTAAACACACGTAGCCATTGCAGAAAACATTTTTCATTCTTTGCAACTGGCGTCAATACTCAACACATATTGAGAAACGCGGTAGAGACTCGAGGCAAGTACATTTTTCACCACAAAAAAAAATCAATAAAAAATATGTATATATGCCTGATCAAGATGATATATAACAGTATTTATAATATGTAACATAATAATCCATCATTTTGCAATGTAAGTTGAATAGTTCATATTTTGCTGACGTAAAATTTTCAATAGTGTTGCAAGAATCGAATTCTGTATGCAAAAAAATGATAATAAAAATGAGGAAATCTCTAATCACCTGTCACTCCACTAACAAGTAACTGGAACTCATTTGACATGAGTCATTTTAACTTGAGTCGACTTATAAGATTTTGAATTTTTTCTACTTATTCGTAGAATATTTTTTTTTAAATAAATAAATTTCATGTAACATCAAAATTGGTTTTCAAACTTTTGATTCGCGTTGTATATTTTTTTCTCATGAAAAAGAGAAAATTTCAATGATTCATCGAAGGTAAAAGGAAGTTGTGCGAAAGAGATTAGAAAAGGAAAGAGAGCGTCGACCCGTTTGAGCTTTCTTTCGAGGCATTAGAGATTTCAGCCTTTTATTTCGTTTTTTTTCTCTCCTTCCTCCTCTTTTGGTGTTCTTCTTGCCGCTCTATCGCGACTCTTGCCTCCAGAACCGCCCGTCCATTTGTACGAGAGGCAAAAGGAACCAGAAGCTGTCCGAATGCAGGCGAACTTAAGCTACTGTGAGCTACTTAACTCCACGTCCTGCATACCTCCGAAGTGGCGTTCCTTCGGAAAAAATTTACGCGGTCGTACAACGCTAGCCAAAAGTTCCGGGTCAGAGGCCCCAGCGTTTTCCATTTAAATTAAAATTTATTTTCAGAATTAACATAATAAAAATAGTAGGACTGTAATATAACATCACTAAAACTAAATTCCTTTCACGCTTTACAAACTAAAATTAGCAAAAATTATTTTTTATTTTCATTGTCTATGCAACGAGAATATAATTTATAATATAATATAATATAATATAATATAATATAATATAATATAATATAATATAATATAATATAATATAATATAATATAATATAATATAATATAATATAATTTATAATAAAATATTATAATATAATAATTAATATTATTTAAAGGTTATCTATAACTTTTAGCAGCTTGTGTATGTTCGCACGTAATTATGTTCTATATAAGCTTTACGTTTAAGCTGATAAAAGCTGGTGGAGAAGAAAGTAAGTGCTTCCAATGAGGAAAAAGATGGAGCAAAGTTTTGGTAAATCGAGCCATTTGTAAGACTCGGATTTTTTTATCGTTGCAGTTTAAGGTAGATAAAAATTCTAGAGAGCTGCATATATGTAAATGCAAGTGGATGAAAAAGAAGAGGTCTAATTGCAGCGGTAATGAGAATCGATTGCAATCGCTGACCTTATGAAGGAATTTAAGATATTTTTAAAATATCAAAAGTTTGGTAAACGTTTCGACTCCTAAAAATAATCATTTATTAGAAAGGAAGTTTTTTAAAATTAACTAAACAAGAGAACACGAAAAATTCATTGTATGGTTTTTGAATTATTGGACGGCTCGAACTCTTTTATTACATTTAATTTCGTTTTTTAAGAAATATTCGCGTTCAATACGAACACCGAATTTCCAATTTTTTTTTGCTATCGATCCATGGTTTATATAATTATGATTAATAAATTAAAATTCATCTCACATTTGTTTCAGTATAAAGCATCAATTAATACCAAGAAATTTAATCAAATTCGCAACATAATAAATGTTCGAAATTCAAAGAACATTCAATAGAAATAAAATATTGAAAGTAATATAATTTATTATTATTGTTTAACGAAACACAAAAATTGTCGATTTCCCTGTTTGTAATACGATGCATATTATATGTATTTTCAGGAAATTTATTTTCATTGAACTTTACACATTATCTTGTTATCAGAAAGTAAAATCAGATACAATTTGTATTAAAGATAAATCATAAAAAATATATGGGACTAATTATCCATAACATTCAAAAAGCACGTGGGTTCATAAATTGTTCAAAAATGTTATTCCCCAATAAATGCATAAATAAATGACTATCAGAAAAAGTACCAAGGCACGAACTGCAATGCGGAGTAAATAAAATATCAGTCCATTATTTTTTAACCGTGTCAAATTTTGAAAGTGAGTTGATTGGGAAAAAAAATCGGACGCGATCGTTATCGAGGAAATTTGTCTAGCAATTTCTTTGCCTAGCAACGGCGCATACAAGTTTTCAAAGGGGGAGAGGAAAAGAGAGAGAGAGAGCAAAAGAGATAAAAAAGGAGAAAAAAATACACACGAATGTTCGGCGACCGAAAATTTTTTTCCCGTCATCGTGAGCCCGCGGGCCGGTTGCAATAAAGAGGGGAAAATAGCGGGTGGAGGGGACTGGCGAGAGGAAAAGAGCGAGAAAAAATGAAGACGGGAGAGAAGGAAAAAGAAAATGAGGAGAAAGAGAGAGAGAGAGAAGGAAAAACGTGCACGCAGTATAACAACCCTATTGAAACGAAAGGGCGTGGGCTTATCTATGCTGCGTTAGAAGGAGCGTTAGTTTTAGGCCATCCAACCCGCAAACCGGTCCCACCCGATCGCGCGTGGAATGCTGAAGAGACCAGCCATCTTGCCACACGCATAACATGTGCGCGAGTCCTTTTTTTTCTTTCAACTCTCTTTCCCGTTCGCTCTTTCTATCCCTAAAACTGCATCCAATCGCGTTTTCTAGCTCCTTGAAAAATAAGACACAGTTCTTTCGTATCCTCGAAATTTTTTCTCATAATTTTTCAATATTTTTTGCTGTTCTTTTCGAATGCTTCATTATATAAATTCATTGTTCATTTTTTCAATTGTTGACCCCATTTTTGTAATATGTTTATTATATTCATTATAATATTATATATTATATAATTATAATATGACTATATCAATAATATGCATAATTCCTAAATTTATATACACAATAACAAAATTTTAAATGACTTTTTGCTATTGTAAAAGTGTTTTTGATACAATTTTTATACAAATAAAATGTTTATAGGAAATTTAATATTTTGCTATGTACTTCGAATTATTCGTGTATAAAATTTTCCATGCACTCTTGCAAATACATTTTCAGTGATAATCACTGAATATAATTTTTAAATAAATAAAAATTGTTAAATAATTAAAAATTATATACAGAATTCAGCATGTTGCAAAAAAGTTCCAACTGGTTTGTCTTGATTTCTGGTAAAACTACAAAAAAATATTTCAGACCCACGTGACTTTAAGTAAAAATAAAATTGCTGGTCTATAAATAAATAATTAATGATGAGGAAGTTTCGCTATCTAAAATTTTATGCAACACTTTTCCAATATTCCTTCAAGCGTGCAGAAACTCCAGTGATTTTTTTTATCTACCTGAAAATATCGCAGAACGTCTTATCGGGAAAGATATAATAAATCGCTTAAACAGTAGGTTATTACTATATCGTGCATCATTGAACCGAGCCAACCAATCGAGAGATCCGACCAATTCTGGCTTCTGTCTCAATTAACCTCTTCCATTGGGTATTCTTCTTCGAGAAGTTTTTATAATAGCAGACTCCATTCGCTATATATTATACGCATCGGCGAAATTTCTCTCACAACATCGTTTAAATAAACATTCGAAAGATCAAGAAGTAATTCATAACTCGTAGAAAGAAAATTAATTCATTTTTATAAAAGATTCGTATAACAAAGAAGCAAATTAATATTTTCTAATATTATATTTAAAAATTAGTAATGGATTATTTATCATTATAATTATTAACTAATACATATTAATATTATTATAATTGATGGTATAAATTATATTACATATTCTATATTAAATAATATTTTTATTGTAATTTTTATTATGCATTTTCTGTATCAAATATATTTTTTTGCAATGTGTCATAACTTTTATTATTATGCAACAAAAAATTGTACTCGTAGTCGGGACAAAGCAAGCCATCGCGTGAAATTCAAAATTGAAAAGAATTGGAAAAGTCAGGGAATAAAAGGATAAAAAAATCGAAAATCTTCTACTGGGAAAATCGTTTTATTTTTATGCTGTTGTATGGAGAAGCTGTTTGCTCGCACGGAAATATGAATCGAAAAAATACGATGTGCATATAGTGTGACTCGATTTACGATGCGGGTGCATCCTGAGTCATATCGCTCGTCGTTCGTTTCGTTCTATGGACTCTCTCATTTTTCTTCCCTATTTTTGCGTCTCTGATGTAGTAAAGAAACGAATTAACCTATTACGAGGAATGACCTAAACAATTTTTTCAGAAGGATATAAACATAAATATGTACATCAGAATTAAAAAATAAAAATTAATTGATCTTGACTAAAATTCTTAACAAAAATGAAAATAAATGCAAAAAAATTTTTCAATTTATGTAAATTGCTTTATCCTTCAATTCAACGTGTTTAACTTTCCAGAATGTTTTCCTTAAATATTCAACAATCGAAAAATTTTTCTTGAAGCTAATTTTAATGTCAATACCTTTATCGCTGACAAATTTTGACAAACTTCAAATTTATTTTGAAGTGGATAAACACTTCACGTACTTCAGTCGATCTTACAACCAGGTGTAATTGTTTGTAACAAGTTTTATTTTTCTTCTTCCTTTCTAGGTAGTTTGATTTTAAAATTGACAATGATAAAAATTTCATAAAATGTGTGAGATTTCGTACCTAAAGTATTTTATTCGCGTTGTCAGATGTATAAAACGGTTTCTTCAAAAAATGTTATCCCCTACAGTTTTCGAGCAATTCAACTAGAATGAGTATTCTTTTACATATCAGCAGTTGCGGTTAAATCTTGAAGTGCTGAACACCTGAAATGTTGACTGTACTCGCGCGTACTCTACTGCTTTTGCTCTGACACGTATTCAATTCTTACTAATTTTTTTAAACTAATTTTATTAACATTTTTATATTCTTTTTGTAAGAATATTTAATACTCATATATTTTTCACGTTTACGACTTAGGGATGAAAAAAATAAGAGGAAAGGATAACGAAAATGTTGTAAGTATGATTCAGAGATTCAGAAAATTTGTACCCACCCCACCATCGAAAGTTCTAATTTTTTAACAAATAAAATGCATATCATGAAATGCAACAAATATAGAATTATAACAAATTGTTATGTATTATGTAATTGCTAAATCATCATTGAAACGTCATAAAAAAAAACTTCCACAAACATTATCATGATGAAAGAAATACATGTAGAATTCGATTTCGAATACAATTTTTTGAGATTATTCTAGGGATAATTTTTTTACTATTTTTGAACTAACTTGTAAATTTATCGTTGTACATTCTTCTGAACATCTCTAGAAAATTATTCAACTACTTTCTCGCTGTGCTCTGCATGCAGTAAAATTACATACAACAACTAAAATCATTAAAAATATGTGAAAAATTTTTTTACTAAATTTCAGTGATTCAGTTTAATGTTGAAGTTGTCGTACAAATATAATAATCATGTGTAGACTGTTCTATGTATAGTACAGACTCACTCCTGTCCATACGAACACAATCTTCAATTTGCAAACATAAGAAATATGAATAGGCTTATTTTTCGGTAAATGAAAAAAATTGAAAATTTTTTAAGTCAATTTCTGAAGAGTTCATAAAAATGTGACCCTCGTTTTATTTAACTAATTCATTGTGTAACTACCTGCTTATATAGAACTGAAAACTTTTTCGTATGCTATGTGTATAAATGTATATATTGAAGCTAAATTGATGAGTTTATTCTGGATCATTATTGCATCACTTTTTTTTGTCATTCAAATTCTTCTTTATTTTTTGATAAGTGAGGAGCTCTTAGGGGAAACACTGCAAACTTGTCAAATTATCGTTTTTTTAGTTGAAAAAATACCTTGAAGCTTTTGTATGTATGTATGTAATGTATATGTATGCAGTATGTAAACCAGAAATTTCAGCTGATTTTTTTCTGCTAATTTTTACGTCATCCAATTTTTTATTTATCATTTATTCATTTTTTTATTATTATATTATTATTTGTCATACGTCACGTCTTGAAACTTCTAATAATTTTTCCTCAAAACATAATTTTTTTCGTTCTCTTATAATGTCCTCAACTATATGGTTTTATAGTATGTATAATAATCTCTTATGAAAAAAATTACAAGATTTTAAAAATATGCACCGATAAACATAAAACAAATTTTACATTTATTTAAAAATTTTCCAATTATAGTAATATTCTACCTCAAAAAAATTGATATTGCTTACATCTCAAATAAATAAAACCACATTATCAATAAATTATACAATAATAATAAAAATAATAAAAAATTAATTTAATTAAAAACTAATAAAATAACTGGTTGCTTGTGGATAAAATGTAGAAAAAATTTTGATCAGGCAAGTGAATTTTTCAGTCATCGTTTTGTCTCTATTTTTGATGTTTATATAGGATAAAAGCTTCGAGAGGTATATGCAACAGACGAGTGCAACAAACTCTCGGTCCACCCTCGAATTCAACTGACACGATGATCCCGCCACTATAATCTTCGTAAGAAGATTCTATGTGGGTTTGAATATACATGTAATTATGTATACCGTACATTACATATATGTATGTAACCATCTATATACACAATCGAAAAAATGGACGTGTGGGAGAGAGCAATGTACACCCGCATCTCCGTGAGAACGGAAGTGATTTGCCAACTCTGGGCTCTTACGAGCTCCGTCAACGCATGCACAGAGCCTCGACATCGATAAAAATTCATGCGTACGCTTACATGCAAAGAAGAAACGTTCGTGAATTGAGCGAATACAAATATCATATATACGGAAGTACAAAAATTTTAACAAAAAAATAATTCAAAAAAGACAAAAAAGTGTGAACAAATTTTTGCTAAAAATATTCAATTTTTTTTTATTTTTTTTTTTATTCAATTTCAAAAATCGCGCTATAAATTTTTCAAGAGAGCATAAAAATTCGAAATGGATGCAGGATACGTATCAACAGTAAAAAATATACAATTTTGTACACATAAAAGGAACAATACGTGATTGAAACGAAAAAAAAAGAGCGGGAAAAAATTTGAACTGATTCGTCAGCAAGGTCGTCGCCACGAGCGCGTAAGAGACGACTCGTCGATTTTCCAATCACTAATTTACTTATTTTTTCTATTATCATTATTATTATTATCATCGTGTGTATTACTGTTCGACCATTCGAGCTAAATATAAACTCGTGTTTGTTGTATTCTACGCGCAATTTCCTTTCGATCGTTCACCCTAATGCGATCGGAAAATAACAGAAAAGCGTTGACCCCTCAGGTCGGTGAACGCCGTGCGCACGAAAAATGTTTGGAAAACTCGTTGGCATTGAACCGCAGACATTCGTACGCGACCTCATCGTGTGTGGTTTCGTCGAGAGCGGCAAGAGGAGAGACAGTAGATGAGGAGGGACAGAAAGTTGGTAAAAAAAAAAAGAAAAAATTGTTTTTCAGCCACCCCTGCACGTCGAAAAGAAACGCGAGACCGGATCGTCACTGCTCACGACATAGCTGCGCATTTATTCCGCTCGAACGGGGTAAAACGAAACACGGTGAGTCATTTTCTTCTCTTCCCTTTTTATTTTTTCATCTCTCTCGCTCTTTCACTCCGTTCTATCCATTCTCACTCTCTCTCTCTCTCTCTTCACCTTTTCCCCTTTTTACCTTCGCGACCGTTCTCGAACTTTTTTCCCTCTTTCGCTTCGATCTTACGAAAACGCCACGATTCCTCTTCCCACCCGCGATTCCTCGCTCAACAGCCACGGACGGAGGAAATGCCCTTTTTTATTTCCCAATAAATCGCTGTAATTTTTTATCTTGCATAGCGGCCAAATTTGCTCTGATTCCGGAATCAGATCGAGGGACCATTTATTTTATTGGATTCATTTTTTATACGTCATTTATTTTGTTTGGTTTGCATTTTTAAAGTTTGCGGTTTATATTCGAATTATCGTTATTTTCATTATGTGGAAAAACAAAAGAAAATTCGCAGAGATCGAATGAAAATGAAACGTGCACGTTTCATAAAATCGATTTATCTCCATGGATGGAGATGAATCGCAATAAATTACAATAAATCTGGTTAAATGAAAATAATGTGCAATCATTTGTTAAACGTAAAAGATAAATGGAATGAACGGATATTGCACAAATGTAAAAGATTAAAAATTTTCAGACTGAAAATTTTAATTTATACGTTAATATTAAGTTTTCAAAATCTTCTGAAGCAAGAAAACTTTTTGAAAAATTTTGCAAAATATATTTTTTCAAAGTATATTAATATATAGAAGTTATGAGAAAATTAAAATTTTATGTGTGATATTAAGAGTCATATTATGGAATGTAATATATTTTTTGTTGTGACATATTCAAACATTTGCCCTGGATGTAAGTAAAAAACCGTAAGATTGTTATCAATTGTTTCATATGTTTCCAATTCTTCGTTATTGTAGTTCATGAATTGCAGGTAAATTTTTAAAAAATTGATCTTAGTTTATCTTTGTACCGTGTGGTTTTTGAGTTCATGTTTATGACGCACAGTTGTTGCAAATTGAATCGCGACAAACATACAAATTTTTTTTAAAGATTTTTTAAAAAAACTAAAGGAAACTTCTTCGAAGTACTAAAAAGAGCCATGCAAAATTTCAAGACTCTATCTAGAAGTCAAGATATTTAGGATCGAAAATTCAGCAGTATTGAGCACGTGCTCTTATAAGAGAGAACTGAAAATTGTGATTTTTAACAATAAATATCTCGATATTTACTTAAAGAAACTTTTTAAAATTTTACACAGCGATGCAGCTTACACCAAAGAAGGTTTGTGCAAAATTTCAATAAAATGGCAAGAAAACCGTTTCATGAACTACCTAAAAATTTTTCACGAACTTGCTCGAGATATAGGTACTAATAGACATTTTAGCTCATGCACTTGACTAATTTTTAGCAAAATTATCAAATTTGAATTTTAGAAACTCATTACAAAAAAAGTAAAACTAATTTATATTTTATTTAATACAACTTTAAATTAACTTCAACTTAATTATAAGCTAACTTTAAGTTTACTGTAACTCTACATCAAATTAAATTAACTTTAACTCAACTTTAACCTAGCATATCGTTAATTTAACTCTAATTCCAAGATACATTTTTAAAAACTAAAATCATTCCTAACTTTTTTACCAAAAATAAAAAAAAAAGCGTAAAAACGAGTGAATCTCTGAAACGTCATATTGAATTGTAGATACATGCACGACGCGGTTCGGGGACCGGATAGCAAACGCCCTCGAGTGTATTTTCCTCGTTCCTTTTATTTTTCGTACGACGGAAAATCCTCGAAGGCCAAGTTTATAGATATATAAAAGGCTCGTGTAGGGATCTTTGCACGCAGGGATATCGCACGAAGGGGCAAAGGAAGGAAGGCGTGTACGCGCTCGAATAAACACGAGCGTGCGCGCGGTCTCGCCGTTATTATTTCATAGAACGGTATATTATCGTTCTTACAACTTACAACCATTCTCTGTATGTATCGTCGTGTATATGTAAACACGCAAACGGCCATGAACTTTCTAACGTTTTTCCGCCGCTTGGTCAATAGATCGATGAATGAAACAAAAAAAAACGCTGTAAGAGCAAAACAACGCGCGGCTTCCTCGTTTTCTACGCGCGCATTCTTGCTCTTATCCCCGCGCTCGAGCCTTGTGTGTGTGCGAAACCTCTCATCTGTGTGCGAAGAGTCCCGTTACGCGAATCCCTTTTTTTTTCTTCCTCGACCCAGAGCTCTCATTACCTCTTTTTTATCCTCTTTTTCATCCCTCTCTTTCCCTTTGTTCCTCCTTTTCACCCTTTTCTCCGGTGTCAGGCCATTTTTTTCCTCGCATTTCAATAAGTCCATTATTGTCATTATTGTAGATACGCGGTCGGGATCGGTTCGCGAGATCGGATAAGGATGAAAGAAATCTTCGCCGTTCCTTTTACAATCCGAAGATCCCTTCCGACCGCGAAACTTCGCGCTTATTTACTTTCCAATCTATACGCGGAAACCTCGGCCAGACCCATCCCCCCGAGGAACGACCGGAAAGAGAAGAGGAGACCAAACTTTACAGCGAACCTTTTTATTTCAGCATTTATTCAAATTTACATTCTTCGAGATAACAATATCCAGTAGCTCGTGCAATCGCAAGAAATCTAATTATTCAAGTTTATCATTAGCTTTTTGTGTGTGCGTTACTTATAGCGGGTTTATGGTGGCTCGGGCGCTTCGTGCGATTATCAATTTCAATGTTGCTAAAAATTTAATAACATTGTTTTTTGTTTCATTTTTTATTTTGTAGCTGGTACTGCAGACGTTGTCTCGTTCAAATTTCAATAATTATTTTCGGGATATTTATGGAAATTTTCAAAAATGGATTGAGAACGTGAAAATTTGTTTATTGGAGTGCTTTATGGTACACAGCATTTTTCTTTTTTATATATTTCCTGGCACGCGTTCCTGTAGCTCAGTTTTTGTAAATTAAAAAAAAAGAAAGCACATTCTTCTAATATGACGCTTATATGTGACACACTTTTGCAA
>JAPYYX010003770.1:0-18280 GCA_030522605.1 Cremastinae sp. B BG-2022a | reverse complement strand
TTCAACGCACGGTGAGTTTCACCTCTTTGTCAATTCGAGCCCACCAGCCACGGATAAAGGAGAGAACTGCCCGACCAGCATCGACGGAGACGTCACACGAGCTGTGTCTTCGCGACGTTGAAACCTCCGATCGAAATCAGTCGGATAAAAATGGCGACCAGAACGTTACTCCGTCGCACTTTCGTGCGAAAATATTCTTCATCTTCTTCACGTTTCGATCCAATGCCGTTGGAGGAAGCAGGTATCTTCTGAAATACATGAATTTTCGGAGCCAGTAAAAAAATTAAAGTTATTCCTTTACCCTACATTTTTAGTTTTACTGACATTTCCAGACGTGCTTCATTCTTTCTCTCCTGTCCTGAAATGTTTTCTCGTATTTTCCTAGTTTACCAAACGATACTGTATTAACTTATATAAAAACCATTGGCGAGAATGAATATTTTGACCATTAGAAACATAATGAAGAATTGAATTAAAATTCCGGAGATTATATTCTGTTACATAATGTTGATGATCATTTTTAGAAAAAACGGGCAATATGTGGAAAAAAGTTTTCATCTTCGGTGCTGTACCGATACTCATTTTGGGACATATAAATGTTTACTTGAAGCATCGTGAAGAGAAGGAACACGGAGTAGAGAGACCTCCGTTTGTACCATACGATTGTCTGCGCATTCGTACCAAGGTAACTCGTGTTAAAAACTAAAAAATTGTGCTCTATATTGGTTTTAAAAAAATGTAAAGCTAATCATTTTGATATCAGCGTTATCCATGGGGAGATGGGACCAGGACTGCTTTCCATAATCCCAAACACAATGCACTTCCTACCGGATACGAAGAGGATTTGTAATTATTTTACAAGTCATAGTATACGTGATAACGATCCTGGATCACCTAGATTTGCAAAGTAATATTCATAAGTCTTAAGAATTGTATTGGAAAGAGGATTGTAAAATAATAAAGTCTACAAATATAGAAAATAACGTAAAGAATTTATTTTTGTAAGTATAAAAAAAGATTGTCATCCGATGGTTCTTAAACAAAGAGTTCTGATGAAAACTGTAAATCAGAACGCATATTGCAGAGATCCGTTTCAACTACGTATGTGTACTGCACCGCTTACAATTTCTCGTCCAAGTAATATGTGCAAGTTGAATGAGAAACATAGAGCACCGTACAGTTACAATTGCTACTTTGGCACCGTCAAATTTACAGGATAGTTTGAGAAAATAGAAATCTTATAATATTAATATAAATCCATATTATTCTTGTAACAAGAAATCAATTTCTGTAACTCTTTTAACAAGAAACTTCTTTGTAACAATTAAGAGTTTTCGATTAGGTCATTCAATCCAAGGGAAGCTAGAGCTTCCAAAGACAAAGGTTTGCAAGTGAGGTAATGTTGCTCGATCCAGTCAAGTTCATGACACTTTGATGAGCAGTATAAAGCTTCAAAACAACGTTCGCAAACAACAGAGCTAGGTTTTTTGCAACGAAGGCATTTTTTGTGGTCAATTTGGAGAGTCCGGTTTTGATTACTCTCATTTCCCTTTGGAAGACTTTCCTTGGATTGATCAACAGTCAAACTTTCACTCGCATCACTCATGCTATTAAATACATCTTTGGAAATGCTTTTCACATCGGAGATATCAAAAAATGATTTTGTGACTTCTTCGACTGTAATTTCAACTGTGGATTGCAAATTACTTTCTTCAGTAATTATTTCAGGTACTTCTTTTACATTTTCTCCTCCAACTTCCGCTTCAATTATTTTCTCTGTCATGTTTGATTCGCATTCTTCTATTTCTTCAGATTTATTGGAGTTATTGGAAATAATTGTTGGAGAACTCGTCTCGCATTGCAAGCCTCTATCTTCATTTTCAGTCGTTTCGCATTGTGGCAATTTTAATGAACCGTTGGGGGTTGTCGAAGAAGTTGGAGATTCAGACTCTCTTTCGATTCGATTCTCAGGAACGTATGGTTCTGCAGACATCTCTTCCATCGTATTTAATACATCTCTAACAGATACATTTTTTGAAATACTTTCTGTTACCTGGTCGCTTTGACTAACATCGTTTTCATTATTTTCAACATTTTCATTTCTATCCTGCTCTAAGCTTGTACTGACAGTCGGAGTTTCCCTCTGCTCGACTGGAGTCCCATTCATTTGAGATTCATTGATATTGGGCGCAGTATTTTCAGTCGAACTCGGAATTGAGATCGTAGCCTCGTTATCACGAGATAAATTCAATGGCACTGTAGTTTGGTTTAAAGGTGTCGGAAGACGATTCTCGGTATTTCTCTGATTCTGCAAAAGTCCTCTTTGCACTCCTCTCTCTGCGTCCCGGCTATCTGCGTTCATGTTTCTTCCCTGAGAGAATAATCGCTGCGATATTTGGTGTAATTTTCTATACATTTTTATTTGAAAATCCAACAATGCTTTCTGATATTGTGTCAAAAGAGATTGAGTCTGAAGAGCTGGAGAATTCAAACTTTGGTTTTCAGATAACATTTGCTGGGCAGACATGGCCACAGGACAGGCCACAGGGCTACTCGTGCAACACGAATTTTGCGGGGTACGAGACGACCGTACAGAAGAAGAAGAAGAAGAAGCAGACGGAGTATTAGATGGATGCGATCGGTATACGCTAAGATACGGCGGTGGCAATGTTTTCTGCATGATAATCAGTTCTATTTCCTTTCTATTAAGTTTTCTCTGGCTAGAAGGCACGCAGGAGTCGTAATACTCTGCAATGAAGCCTATAATCATGGGAATGTTTGCTGTACCAACAAAAATAGTGAGAAGTTTCAGCTCCCTGAGCAACTCCCTTTTTCTCATGGCAAACTTTTCTTGAATTTTTTTTGCCTCCTGCTCGGTTGTAACAAACTTGTAATGTTCCATCAATCGCTTCAGCGATACCAATGATTCGATTATGCTTTTTAATATCGTAATCATATTGTAATTCGATGGACAATTTAGCTGAGGGTTCGTTGAATCGCTTTGGGAATGTTGAAGACTTGGTTGAGGCTGTTGAGATCTTGATGGAACGTATTGAGCACTCTGCTGATATTGTTGAATCCTCTGTTGACCTTGAAGATCTGGATGGTATTGAGGATTTATCTGATTCGAAATTCCCAACCGATATTGAATATTCGATTGTGAATACACCGAAATTGACTGGTATTGAGCAGTCGACTGTGGATATGAAGAACTTGATTGAGAATTTTGAGAACTCGTCTCAGGATACGAGACTGTCGGCCGATAGTTCACATTGAAAGCCATTGCGGTGTTGCTGGAAATGCTTTGAGTTACAGCAGGTAATCGTGATTGAGAATTTTGAGAACTTGTCTCAGGATACGAGACTGTCGGCCGATAGTTCACATTGAAAGCCGTTGCGGTGTTGCTGGAAATGCTCGGAGTTACAGCAGGCAATCGTGATTGAGAATTTTTAGTAGTGCTCCGAGTTGTAGTAGGCAATGTTGACTGAGAATTTTGAGTACTCTTTTCAGAATACGAGACTGTCGGTTGATGGTTCACATTAAAAGCCATTGCGGTGTTGCTGGTAGTGTTCTGAGTTGCAGCAGGCAATGTTGATTGAGAATTTTGAGTACTTGTTTCAGGGTACCAGGTTGTCGCCTGATAGTTTACATTAAAAGCCATTGCAGTATTGCTGGAAGTGTTTTGAGTTGCTGCAGTCAATGTTGATTGAGAATTTTGAGTACTCGTCTCAGGATACGAGACTGTCGGTCGATAGTTCACATTAAAAGCCATCGCGGTGTTCCTGGAAGTGCTCTGAGTTGCAGTAGGCAATGTTGATTGAAAATTTTGTGAACTTGTCTCAGGATACGAGACTGTAGACTGATAGTTCGCATTAAAAGCCATTGCGGTGTTGCTGGAAGTACTCTGAGTTGCAGGAGGCAATTTTGATTTAGTCGAATTCCGGGCGCGATAACGTCTTCGTTTTTTGGGAGGTGACGTTTCAGTGGATACATTTGTAGAGCACATGTTGGATAGTGCATTGATTGGTGCGTATGCCGGTGGATGGTTTAAGGTTTGAGGGACATTTTCGTTTGCAGGAGTTGGACACCATCGAGAACCCAACTCGCTGGGATGTAGCACTCGTATAATTGGAGCCGGCACTGGAGGTCCATCGGATGATACATCCTCGTTTCCGTGGTTAGTTTCTGTCACGTCCTTTAATGTGCCTGATTCTAGCAGTGAACGTAGTGTGATTTCCTCCCGGTTGCAGGAATTCGTTAATCCTTTATTTACATTGGGCGGTACTTCTGATAACCTATCCTGCGCACAGGCTACAACCGTACTTTCTTCGGATACATGTTCACGACCTGGACCGTCTTTACCCGTGGATGATTCAACGTGGCTCGTGTTGTTGACAATTACGGAATATTGCACAGATCTCAACGCCGTGTCTTTCTGCGAGAGAGCATTGCTGGCGTCTTCTTGAATACTAATTGTATTTCCATGTAGTGTAACATTACAATTTTCATTCAGAATATTCATAGCCAATAGTTTCGAAAAATCTTGCTCATCGGCATCAGCCTTCGAATTTTCGGGACTTTCGCAGTCTAATATCGGTAAAGATTTTCCCACTGAGGAAACGACCTGTCCACCTGCTTGTAAATTTTTCTGAGTGTCGTCGCTTTTATCACTTGGAATATCCGAATGTGGTATTGTAGGTGTGTAATTTTTTGTCAAAGTTTCCGCTTTTTCCGTATAAATTTCGCTCGGCTTAGGAGAGCTGTTTTTCTCCAGCGTTGAACTGGTCTCTGCAATTTCTAGACGATAAGGAATTGCCAAAGTTTCGTTGGATCCACCACTGGGCATTCCTGGATTTAAAATTATTAGATAATATTGATTCTCTCCAAATGGTTTCGTAACTTCCGTGGCCTGATCATTCAGTCCTGTCGAGCAAACTTCTTTCGACGTCGAAATGTCCTCCTCAATTTCTTGGATATCTGCATCAAGAGTACCATCGCTGCCTTCGTTCAACATCTCAGTATCAACAATTTTATTTAAATCTCGTTCTTCCTTCAATGTTGACGCATCTTCAGTATCTTCTTTACTCGAGTTTGGTGAGACGCAGAGAATAGTGCTCGAATCTGATATTTCATTCTCGCCTGATGCATAAGTCTCCGTGGATTGGGTCGGCTCGATCTTTGGCTCAGTCGTTGAAATAATAACTTCTGGTTTTACAGGAACAGCTTGGTCCTCGTCGCTCGACGAGTCCGATAAGATGATTTCTATTTCTTCAGGAACATTTTTCATTTCATTAACCGACGCATCCAGGTGAATTAACGGAATTTCTTCCGTGCTCGTGCTGCTATCCGGCAATACTTCAGCCTCGGTTGTTAGCATAGAACTGACTTCCGTATTCTTCGAAATTACAGTTTCTTCCGACGTTGAGAAAACTTTTTCGTCCTCATATTTTTTCTTCTTATTCCCCGGGGGACGTTCTCTCTCAGCACTAAAATTATCTTCAGAATCCGAATAAGTAAAGCTTATCCTAGTATTCCAAGAGTTCAGAGATATCTTCCTTTCATTCCTTCTATTCCTTATCATTTTTCTAATATGTTTATCGATTAAAGCGTTTTCTTCCTCTATATCACTCTGGGTGTGACATCTTCCGAAAAGATCTCGTAGTTTTTCCCGTAGTTTCCACTCCTTCCTCGCTGCACCGTGTAATCGCAACGTATTGTGCTTTTTCTTTTTAATAAAATTTGATAAAATAAAAACGTTTGACTTTTTTTTATTATTGATAATTTTTTCTTTGACCGTTTTCTCTTCGCTAATGGTGCTTTTGACTGGAAATTTCTTTTGCGGTGAAAACAATGTTCCTTCGAGTAAAATTACGTCGTCTACAATTTTGGGCTTCTTCTTTATTGCCATTTCAGCTTCATTTTTTTTTTGAACATCTTCCCGTGATGAGGTGCAACAAAGCGATATTTCGTCATCAACGACGCTCGAATCAGCCAGTCTAATCTCCGTGTCTACTGGCTGAAGTTTCCTCTTTATCGCTTGGTGTTTTAATGAGTTGATGTTAAGAGCTATCGATTTCTTCGGATTTTTTATTACGTTCGCAGTTTCCTCTCCCACGCATTCGTCGAATAACTCCGGTATCCTCGTCACCTCGTCCAAAGGATTCTCCCTTTCATCCTTTTTGTAATTCACTTTTTCTTCGACAATTTCCTTGAGTTTTGTCTCTTTCGTTGTGATAATTTGTTCCACCCTCGTCGGATTATTTCCGCCCTCCGCAGGTTGTACCGTTTTTTGGTCCGTCGTTATGTGAGATCTAAAAAATCGAATAAAAATTATATAACATCAGTTCTCTACGTAATTATTTATTTATTCCAAAGATGAGTTATTGTTCCCGAGTCTTATCATCTTGGGAATAAATTCTCAGTAGAACATTTCTCAAATCAATGAATTCTACAAACATGAAAATTGAACATTTTTTCAGGAATAAAGAAAAAAGTAACCCATATATAATGAATAACCAGATAGTACCATATAACCCATATAATCTCCCATTTGAGAGAATATATTCAGTTGAAGTATTTTTCAATTCTTTTTTTATAATAACATAGTAAATAATAAATTCGCTTATCATACGTTGGTTAAATAAATTCAGAATAGGATACATGAAGAATTATCCTCCGTCTATGTAGGGGCGTCAATTGTGTCCGGGCCAAAATTACTTTTCTGAATTTTTCGAAAATTTTACTTTACATTTGTTGAAAAAAAAATATTAAAAATAAAAATATCCGTAAAATTCTTGTTCGTACTTATGAAGGACATCCTAAAGATTTTTTTCAGATTTTTTTATCAAGAATTGTGCGCTTGGTAGCGCGCCGCCGAAAACGACCCCCCTACATACGCCGAAGGTGCTAAAAAACCCTACATAGATGGAGAGTCAATTATAATTAATTCTTGAAAACATAACTCATCGCTTGGTTTACAAAATATAGGATTTAATGGCACTGGGAAATCAATAGGGATTGAATACACAAGCTGTCACAGAAACGTGACATTTTTTACAGTCGATATCAATATAATGAGTAATTAGAAATTTACGTGAGTCATAATATGTCGATGCGAATAATTGCGCGTGTTTTTAACTTTTATGAATCATCTCAATATTTGATACGTTCGTATGATTCTCGAATGAAAGAACTTTTAGTTGCTTGACGACAATCATAGGCAACAACGTAACTAGATTTCATACAATACTTCATACAGTACAGACTTGACCAATATTGAATAATTAAACTTTAAAAAAATATATATATTCTTTTTGATCCGACGAATGAAGGTCTGGTCGAATTTTCCATGAGAATTTACTTAATTTTTATTTTTAAAATTTACTTATCGATTATCCCCTAATAGTCACATGGGATTATATACACTCCAGCCTATTTTCAAATTCCAGTTCAAAATTTTTCTTGTTCAACAATTTTTTTTATATAAAAAATCAAGCGAATCAAAAATAATCTACGCAGTCTTTTAAAAAAAGGTTAAAAATTGACTGTAGAATTTTTTCAATCACCAAAGTGAGCGAGATGAATCACACCCCATGTGACTATTACGTTATTATTTGGAGGTGTGGCTACAGGCGGTTAGAAAAAAAAACCAAACATCGCGTGTCTGGCTCCCGTTAGAAAATTGTTACCTGATCTTTGCCTATTTTTTTATTAATTCATAAATGAGCCTGAATGCGTGAGTCGTTTTCGGTTGGGCGCTGTCACGCAATTATTAAAAAAAAATTCAATAATTCGTGGTTCATCTTTATACTCTCCTTTTTCAACGAGAACAGAAAAAAATTGATTTTTCGTATTTTTAATAATTTTTTTTCAACAAATGTGAAAAAATTCACGAGAAAAATTCTCGACAATAAATTTTGGCCTGGACGCAAACGATCCCGGTTGAGGGATAAATTGTGTTATAAAAAATTCGACCAGATCTATGTTTCGTATTTCGAACGTATCGTAATTATTTAAAGTTTAATTACTCGATATTGAGCGAGAAATCCGGAATTTATGGAATCTGGTAACTTTGTTCGTTTTGATTACTCTTAAAAATATTTTCGCAAAACTCGATCTCCTATTGTGTGTATTGTTTGATATTTAAAATGCATATAATTATAATTTTTTTTGTCAAATTTTACCATCATCACGAAAAGACGAGCCTTTCAATGGCTGTGGAAAGAACATGCACGGGGAGTGGAAATTATGATTAAATCTCCTTAGGGGTACGCGGAGTATTTTCAATACTTATTTTTAAATTTTGATTTTCGCGTGTTCTTAAATTAACCTCTTAGAAGGGTCGTTAAAGAGTTTACTTTGAGAAAAAAATGAACCTTTTTTTCTTCCTTTTTATCCGGCACTCACAAAAATGAGGTAAAAATCTACCTGAAAATATACCTGACGAGTTGGCAGCTGAAATATTTTTTGACACGCTCGTCCGAGAGTTTCTTTAAATTGAATGTGGCAAAACTTTTCAAAATTTAGCTAGAAAATTACTGATTTAACTACATATAAGAATACTTTGATGCATTTTTTTAAAAATTCGTAATTACTTCAACAACTTTAAATTTTAAAATGGAGAAAAAATATTTTCGAATGAAAAAAATAAGAGAAATAAAAAATATATTCCTTACGCACGTTTTGAAATTTATGTTTTCAATAAAAAAGTAGACAAAATAAAGAAATTAAAAATGCGAATTAGAAATAATTTAAGAGATCCAGATATAATAAATAATAATAAAAGCAAATAAAAAAATGAATGTTACAATATATACATTAAAGACTTTGATGAAAAAAATAGAAACGTGGTGAAAAGGAATGATCGAGAAATTTTGACACATTATTTGTGAATATGTTGAAAAATTCTCTTCGAAATTTGGTAATGATTGAATGGTTCAAAAGACATTTAATTCTCAAGCCATTCCAATTTAACGGTGTCTAAAATGGAAAATTCACAAATTTGCTTCTAACAATTATTCAGAACACAAATTTTTGTTCATATTTTTTTCCTATAATCTGCACATACAAGCAATGTTAAAAACCGAGTATAAACAAATTTGTCTGAAACGTTTGTTTTCAATTGTTTAAACGATAAATAATATGAAAAATGTCAAAAAAACGTTAGCAAACTATCGAGTATCATTGTATATGACATAATACAAAATTTCAATTTTTTTACAGAGAAATAAAGGATAAATTTCGACAATTCATTATGAAAAAATCACTGTTGTCAGATATTGTAGGGCCTATACATCCTTTGAATAAAATGCGCATATTCGACTGTTAAGGGCCATGAAGTATGAACGATAAAAAAGAAATTATATAGATATGAAAAAAAAATGGACAAGTGACCCTTTTTACCTTTCAAAGATGATAACTGGCTCGTCGTCTAAAACGACAAGTTCCGGATCACGTGGTATATTGGAAGCACTACTGCCCCGATTTTGTAACGACTCGTCTAAGGGATTGTGCGACGTAAATAATACGGATTTTTTTTCATGCAGCTTTTCGTCTGGACGGCCCGAATCCGAATCGCTCGAGTTGAAACCTCCGGCGACCCATGTTTGAGCGAACTCCTCGCGCTTTCGTTTCGAGTGTCGTGGATCTTTTGGACTTATTTTTGTCGATTCTATCGGTTTTACCGACGGAATATCGATAGTTTTCAATTTTCTCTCCCAATAACTCTTTCTACGATATTCAGCTTCAGTCACGATCGACGTGACGTGTGTAAAAAAAGTCGCGCCACCGACTCTTCCTTCCAACTTCGGCGCTTGAGGGTGAGCGACAGGATTGTTCGCTTTGACGTTTCCGAACAATTCGGAATGCGGAAACATTTTTATGCGAGATCGCGAGTTAAAGTCCTCACTAAAGATATTTATTTTTCTTCGAAATTAAATCCATTTTTTGTCATTCACTATCGTAGATCATAAAGTTTTGTCAAATCACGAGTCAACATTTTTCGGGTGAAAAATAAATCCTTTTCCGGTCGACACGAAATAATCCATTTTTTAACTTTTATTTTTCACAATCTTCGATTGCACGAATAATTACGGATCCTTCACTTTCCCGACTCCGAAAAATACGAAAATTTGAGTTTCATAATAAACTCCCGCGAGTATAAAATTCTCAATAAAAATATAATTCCTTTTCCTTCGAAATAAAATATTCACTTTTTTTATAGCGATCATAAATGACACTCGTAAATATGAAGTGAAAAAAATTGAAAGATAAACTTTTGGGTGATAGAATTTGAGAGAAAAAATGTCTCGCGAGGAATCGACTCGTACGCCGGCGGAAACTGTTGAGAGCGCATCATAGACAGGTCGACTCGGTGGCTCGCGCACGACTGGACGGCTGCTTGGGTCTTGGGTCGGCGCAATTTGAACCGAGAAACCGAGATGACGAAGGGAGAGAAAGACCAGATGAAGGAAAGGAGAGAAGACGGAGGAGAGAGCGAAGAATGAAGAGCTTTGTTGCGATAAGTGTTCTCAGCGTCCCTACTTTATTTTCCATTTCCCATGGAGAAAAATTTCTAACGAATTTGCACATGAAAACGGAGAGCATGAATTTTAATATTCCGAGGATGAAAAGCAATAAAAAAATGCAAATACATACAAAAAATATACTTACCGATACTTAAGCCCGTCCCAACGATTCTGCCATCTGGGGACGACTACGCGCGGCGGTGTAGCCAGCTGAACGAGACATTCGAAAACCTTTTGTTTTGATATTCCCAGAACCATCAGATCTCTTTTCAACTGTAGAAATAATATATTTACAAAAAGAATAAACATCAGCGATCATGAATTCCTTCTCGAATTCTCTTTGTTTACGTTTACGTATTATATATATTCATCCGTATCATACCTTCTTGAGGATAATCCGTCGCTTGATCGTTCCTGCTTTTGGCAACCATGATCTCAAGGCTATGTTTTCGTCGCTCATTATCTGCAATACAAACATACACATAAATATGCATATATATACGATCATTTATCAGTGTCTTTAACGCAGATTTCGAAAATATTTTCTTCTATAAATATATGTGTACATACGCGGGAACTTTAGACCCTATTGTATATTTTTTAGACACCCAAAAATACCCCGTTTTCGTCCAATGGTAACCCGCGAGACTGTTTCTATCTGAAAGTGGCGCTGCGCCTTGGGAAAAATGTGTACTGCTCTTTTTACGACCAAGAGGGGAGGTCTAATTCAGAGACAACACTCAAAAAACACCCCAATCAACACTTAACACGGTACACACACCAAGAAACATGAAAGAATTGTTTTTCTGAAAAAAATGAAAGTTATTTTCAATGGATATATAATATAATTTGGATATACTTTTGGCCACAAGCATGGGGAATCGAACATCCTCCATAAATCGAAAATTTAAGCAGTCACCAACTCATGATGTGTTCGAAACGCGTAGATTTAATGCCGGCCAAAATTTTACGATCTTATTTTATGGCATAGAAAACTCGAAGCCTTTGCTTTGTTTCGCAGCGTAGTACAACTCGAGTACACACTACGGGCGCGTTCCAAAATAAGGTCCAGTTGTTTACGAGATATAGAGGGGGAGTGAGTGAGAGAGAGAGAGATTTGTCATAAAAAACTTTCCACGTTCTTTCAAAAGGGATGACTGCGACAGTTGATATTGCGCATGCCGAGTGAAAAGAATAAACATGACGCTCCCTTTGAATTTCTACATACACGCGTATAGTCAGCATTTCTATACGTGATAACCTTGAAATTGGATACGATGGCTATTTTGCTTCGTATAAAAACACTTTTATCGCTGGAGACGCGAAAAAAATTCTTGAAGTTGATGTTCTGGCGCATCGAGCGGAAGAGAACGCTGCGGGTCGGAACCTTCGCAGGTATCGCGGTACATGTTGAGCTGCTCGTTTCTCCGATCGTCCAACTTCTCGCTGTAGTAAAGGATCGGATACTTTCAACATATGCAGCCCTTTTCCCGAAAAAGGAAAAACTTTCGTCAAAGAGAGTCTTCTTTTTACCACGTCTCTATATTAACTTGCTTTTTGTTACCATTCCTTTTAATAGAATGTATAGAGGTGCTCGTATTGTGCGTGAAATTCGTCTTTATTCTCGATCTCTTGGGAATAATAGGAATTTACCTTTAAAATGAAGTTTTGAGGGAAACTGCATATATTTGTGAAATTCGAGGCGACTGAAAAATGTGTATATTCAAACTTATTTTGTGTAAAGCATCCGTCCGGTAGATGGCCAAAGCTTTCACAAAAACAGAATAAATTCGGGCATATCATTACGTAGAAGCAGATATCCATTGTTTTTTTTTCAGTAGGCTTGTGAAGCGTAAGTGACACGCCTCGATCGCCTTTATTTTTCGTCAATACAGTGAAACGAATGGACATACATTTTGCTATGAGTGACATGCTAAAAATTGATTAAACAAAATTTCGAAAATTTGTAAAAAATGGAATAAGAAAATTTTCATCATAAAAAACGAATAAAAATATACCTGTTTTTCTTTTAATCTTTTTTTTCAAAATCGTTCTACGGCGTGGTGCGCAATAAATGTTTCTTTTTTTCGTAAGTTTTAAAACACGAAAAAAATCATTCTTTGGGGTTCTGTTTGATAAACTTTCGGGCACTCGAGTTTTTCAACATCGTAAGCGTATTAGATATGTCTCATGGATATACATTTTTTTTCGGCGTAATGAAAAAGAGTTCTTGAATGTTAACATTACGAAATTTTTATCCAATTTTCAATGTTCCACTGGTGAGCTTCTCGCATTGCCATGTCTATGATTTGCTTCAGATTGATGCTAAAGTAACGTGTTGCATCGACGCCCGCGCGACAATTACTGACGGCGCGTCGGTACGGCGGTACGCATACACTGTATTCTGATAAGATGCAGTGTACTTGAAAGATAACAATGTTACCAACTTTACCGAGCAGCGATTGCAGTGCTGAGATGCAAAATGTATATATTCGAATTTCATTCACACCACTCGATTGTTAGTCGAATGAAAAATGAATGTTAGATAAAAATTATCTTTTGTTAAGCACAATTTAATTTGATAACTTGGAAAAAAATGTTAGGTCCAAGTTAGCCGCGAATCTTTTTAAAAATTAAAAGTATTCGATATGAATGATTGAAAAATTTTTCAAACGATATACGAAAATTTCAAGTTAGCGAAATGAATTATTGTTTCTAATAAAATATGCTCTCATCGATTTTTCTCATTTTTTTAAAAATCTATCTTAACCCTCCGTATATAATAAAACCTATTTTTTTAAAAACCTATCCTACAAATTTTGAACCTAGGCCGACAATGGAGAAATAAAGGGACTTGCTTTGGTCAATGAAAACGTTTTCAAAATTTATTGCATTTTATAGTTTTATTTTTTGTTTTTCGATATTAGTCAATAGTAGCCGCCATGTTTTTTTTAAATTTTGAATTTCGAACCGTTTCAAAGATATTCATTTTTGATAAATTACGCTTCTCTTTTACTTTAAACATTTTTTTACTTTACTGTTCGAAAAATATAATAATATTATTATTCCTCAAAGTAGCGTTTATAGCTTTTTGCCGCCCATACATTTAGTTAGTTAGTTAATCCTGATTATCAATTGATGAATTGATGGATAATTGATTAATTGATAAATTAATTAATAAATTGATTACTGTACTTACTTAATGAGAAATCTTTTCCACACTAATAATTTATTATTATTATTATTATCACAGTTATGTCTTTGCTCGTATAAATATGATTGCTCGCCAACTCTCATCCGTGCTCTCCCTCAAATTCTTTGACTTCTTCCCTACTCATTCTACAGAACCCTCTCGAGTACAAACAAGTTTCTTTCCTCATTGGCCTTTTAGGGTTTGTATCCACCATCCCCTCAGGTCATCCCCTTCTTTTCCCCTTCTCCACTCATTCGCTCCTTCCACCCATAGCCGGTTAATTTTCCCCTTGCTTTCTCGCATTTCCATACGTGTTCCAGTGATTCTTCCTCTCGACCGCACATCCAGCTCCTAAACCTTTTTTTTCCAACTTTTCCTATACATTTCCACACCTGAGTTTTGCCCATTCCTCTTTCACTTTTCAATTTTTTTCCTTTCCTAACGTTAATTTGACATCCTTATAGTCTTCACAATATGTGGATTTGTCCACTTTTTTCCAGTCTCCAAAAAGTAGGATGATATAATGATCATTGAAATGAAAACGGTGTCCAAATTTCATCAAGATCTACTACGTATAGTTTTTGAGATACTATAGGTAATGTCAACGCGCGCTTTATGCGCGCGAGCTCTTATTTTCGTCGTGTTTATAAATTATTCCTCTCTTCAAATATTTTTATATGTTTTGATACTTATCATTTAATCTTCTTAAATTTTTTTATTTTCCATCAATAATCACCACCAAACGACTTTCTTCATTTTTGTCTCCTTTCTTTCTTTCTTTACAATAATTCGTTTCACTTTTTCTGTATTTTTCACACGATTTGAATATTGATAAATCTTTAACACAGTTGTCTAACCAATTTCAGATAGAACAAAAAATGCAGTTGGTCAAACGAACTCGCGCCATCGTGAGCCAATCGGATTTTCGGAAAAGCGGTGACAAAACGACCAAGTTCATGTATCTTCCATCAACTTTATATAAATTGGATTATATTCATTTTAGATCGCTGATTTTGCACGCGATTTTATCGCCTGGAGACAGTCATAGATAAAAAAACCAATATTATATATAGAGTACTGCAGAGTGTTAAACTCAATACAAATGTTAAAATAATTTTTAAGTTGTTGGAATATTGTAAATATATGTATATATAGTTTAGTATATGGCGTCAAGTCACTGCCGTGTCTTGGGATTGGATCAGTCCTAACGTAATTCGTAGTTTTCAAAAACTAGATATTAATATGTTATCAACGAAAAGAAAATGTTGATAAATCGAATTAGAAATAAATCTTTGTCGAGTTTGTATTTAAAATACATTTTAATAATAGAAATGGTAAAATATAATTTATTTTAAATGATGGCTTAGCGATTCCACTCACGTTATGTAAACAGCTGTCGATTCTGACACTCCTATCAACAGTTTCGGTAACGATTTTCGATTGTTATGCCAACAATTTTTTTATGGTAATGTTTATGTATATTCACCTATCCTTCTGGAATTAAAATTATCGATTTGTTATCGTGATTAAGTGATTTGATTGGTAAAAATCCCGCTGTACGCTTTCCTCTGTTAAAAAAGCAATTTTGGCGAAAAAATTTACATGAGAATTTCATTGATTAACAAAAAAATAAACAAAGGTTGGAAAACAGCTTTCTAGGCGGGAGTGGCACCCGTTGTTTTTTTTTTTTTATTAATTAACACTTCGTCTGCAAACCTGGGTCGTTCGTGTCCAAGCAAAAACAGTTTTGGTTTGTACCGGAAAAATAAGGGAAGTGGGAATGCTCCTCCTGTGTAAAAAAAGTTATGTAGGGAGACGATCTAATGCCCACGTTTCAAAATTTTAGTACCTAGGTAGTGGTGACGAACACGTGAACTTTGCAGAGGACACGAAAGACCCAAATTTGCAGATGGCGTGTAGTGAAAAGTCGAGGCAAAACCAATGGTCGTGTCGAATAAAATGGAATAAAATAAAATAAAACGAAACAAATCGCAAGCAATGTTACTATTGCAAAATTAAAAAATATCGGAAGACACAGTACTGATGTGTAAAATGTAAGAAACCCGTATGCGAAGAACATCGCGCCGTGTGCTGTTTTCAATGAGTGGAATAATTGATAATCATTAAAAACTGTTTGGTTGAATCTAATAATATTGCTATTAGAAAGTATTTTTCATTGAAAAAAAATAAGAAAAACAATTTTTTTGCCAATAAAATGTGTGAAAACCAATATGTATCGTACGTAATTTGTTGTCTGTTTTCATGTCCAAAACTTAAGCACTTTGCTTTCGATAAAAAAAACAAAATATTTTTTTTCTTGAAGCTGCACTATTTACCTTTAATTTCCAATTTGGAAAATCCCGGTATCTAAATTCGTCTCTGAGTTACGATTTTTTTTGTAAATCAAAATTTTTTTCCGAATTTCTTCATTTATTTAGCAAAAAATATATTAAAAAATTAAACTTTCAAAGATTTTCCAATTGATACTTCAAAATGAATATTTTGAAAAGTAGTATGAATTTTTCCAGAATTTTGTGATCGGATTAAGGGAGTGAAATAATGGCTGGACGCGAAAGACCCACGTTTGCAGACGAGAGGTGCGGAAAAAACCTTTGCAGACGAAGGATTAAGGTGTTTCGGTTGACATAAAATACGTGAACATGATTTTTTTCAAAATTTTTATCTACATAGTTTTCGAGTTATCGAAAGAGAAAATTGTCCTTTTTCTATGAATATAGTTTCCATGCATAAGAACTAGGGTGGCGTCAAAAAAACCGACTATTTTTTTTTGAGTCTCGTGTGAAAAAATGTTAGTTTTCGATGTTTTAAGAATTACCTCCAAAGGACAGCTGAAAAAAAAATTTTTTAGAGGTCACTCCGAATTTTTCAAAATTTCAAAAATCGAATTTAAAAAAAAAAATTTTTTTCCTGTTATAGTATAATTTTATAGACGAAAAATAGTAAGCTTCTGAAAGTTTCAGTTCAGAATTTGAATTTTAAAAGGTGGCTTCGAATTTTTTAAAATTTGAAAAATCGAATTTTTTTTTCAAATTTTTTTTCCTGTTACGGTATAATTTTAGAGACGAAAAAATAATAAGTTTCTGAAAGTTTCAATTCAGAATTTGAATTTTAAAAAGTCGCTCAGAATTTTTTAAATTTGCTAGTGCGTTACTTTGGATTCTCTTGAGCGACCCTTTAATATTCAAATTAAAATTCCGTACATTGTTTATCTTTTAATAAATATTCGATAAAAATTCACCACGAGATGGACTAGAAATCAGACACGACAAAATACATAATTTTTTTAACCTTCATAATTTAAAAAAGTTTTTAAAAAATTATGTATTCTGGGAGCTTTCCAGCTACGACACAGAGCGAAACTGTATCGATATCTATAGGTATACAAAAGCATTGAAAGTATACCTATAGCTATCGACACGGTGCCTCTCTGTGTCGGTTGTTGGAAAGCTCCCTATGTCATGCTTGATTTTTAGTCCATTTCGTGGTGAAATGGACTAAAATTTCGTTCTTGTCGAGTATTGTATTAAATAAAAGATTGAAAAATGTACGAAATTTTAATTTCAATATTAAAACGTCGCTCGAAAAACTCCATATCCGTAATCCATAATCCATAATCCGTAACGCACTAGCAAATTTAACCCTTCCGTGGTAATGTCGGGTCACTAGTGTCTCCGCAATTTTGAGAAAAGTGAATTTCACGCGTTTTTCTGTTTATTTATATGAAAAAAATAGATACACAAAAAAAAATCGGCAATATTTCGATTGATCCTTAATCTAGGATAGTTAATGTCATCCTGAATTTTTTCAGATTTTTTAAAACATTTTAAATGATATTTTTAACTATCGGACACGAGTGACCCGACGTTACCACGTATAGGCAGTAAACATGACATTACCACGGAAGGGTTAAAAAAATTCTGAGCGACCTTTTAAAATTCAAATTCTGAATTGAAACTTTCAGAAACTTATTATTTTTTCATCTATAAAACTATACCGAAACGGGAAAAACAATTTAAAAACAAAAATCGATTTTTCCTTTTAAAATTCAAATTCTGAATTGAAACTTTCAGAAACTTATTATTTTTTCGTCTATAAAATTATACCGTAACAGGAAAAAAAAATTCGATTTTTGAAATTTTAAAAACTTCGAAGCAACCTTCAAAATTCAAATTCTGAACTGAAACTTTCGGAAACTTACTATTTTTTCGTCTATAAAATTATACTGTATCAGGAAAAAAAATTTAAAAAAAAATTCGATTTTTGACGATTTTTGTAAGTTTAAAAAATTCGGAGCGACCTCTAAAAATTTTTTTTTGAGCTGTCCTTTGGAGACAATTTTTAAAACATCGAAAACTAACATTTTTTCACACGAGACTCAAAAAAAAATAGTCGGTTTTTTGCGCCACCCTAATAAGAACGGAAATGTTTTCTTTAATAACTCAACTAGTGATAAATTCCGCGCGCTGTTGCGCGCGCTTATTTCTCTCCTTTCTGATGACTTTTAGAATGAAAGAATAAAATTTCAAAAAAAGTACTTGCC
>JAPYYX010003768.1:0-18405 GCA_030522605.1 Cremastinae sp. B BG-2022a | reverse complement strand
TTTGTGAATCTTTTACACTAGAAAAATTATGAAACATAGTAAACAATATACCCTTTACTATGGAAAAAGAAACAGTTCGAAAACTGCAATCAGTTTCGCAAAAAAAATTTATAAAAAACATGTTTTTTTTCGGCCGATGACTAGATGTAATGATGTAATGATGTAACCCCTTAAAATATTAATTTTAATACTTCGATCTGATAAAAATCTAATAACAAAATGATCTAAAATAACCTTTGACGAGCCATGGTTGTCCAAACTTTGAGTTTGCCTTGAGAGGAATATCGCCAGTCCACGCAAGATTTGCCGATGAAGCAAATCGTAGTCTCATCGCAACGTTTTCGACATTCTCAAGAGCGATCGATGGCAGCTGTTCGTACCCGTTGATCCAATACATTTCGTTCGAATCGATAAATTGACTATTTCCTTTGTTAGCGACGGTCACGAGTTTCATCTGAACGTGTTCAAGCAGACGATTTGTGACAATGAGCAAACCGGAAATAATGATCACTTTTTGGGTCGGAGTGATCGAGACGACTTTGGCGAAGATCGAAGGAATTCCAGAGGAATTTGGAAAACGAACGACTCTCTTTCCATCCATCTGTAAACTCAATCGCTCGCTCCAGATCCACTCAGAATTGTAAACCCCGATGCGGAGAGTCCGATTGCTGGCACGACGCCAAAAATAAAAATGACATTCCCGGGATTGTAATAAATAATCGTCGTTCGTGTTGGTTTGTCCGAATTTAATTGGTATATTGCTGTCATTAGCGACGACAATTCTTGTCAAGGGAACAGACGCGCAAGAATTTTCCTTCTCCTCGAGTAACGAGAACCAGAGATTCGTCGAAAGAGTCAAAGTGTGCGCTATCGATGCACCGAATTTAATTGTTACCGGGTTACACTCGACCGAGACGTTCATCTCTTCGGAGAACGAAATCTGTGCATTGACTTCGAGGTTGTCGATCATTCTGTCCATGTGAAGGAAATCATAATTCAAAACCCTGACGTTAACATTAGACGCGATGTCCACGAGTATTGCTCCATTCGACCATCTGTTCAAAACTATCGACGTCTCTCTTTTTTCCAATTCGAGAAAACATTGATTTTCCGGTATCTGACGATTCAAACGAAAGTTCATCAAGGGTTCTGGAAGTTTTTCGTATGTCGAGGCAGTGATTTGATTCATCACGGAAATCAGAGAAACTCCCACGTTGAGCGATATCTGTACGTTCGGCACTAACGCCGCGTTGAAATAGGAATCGATTCTCAAACAACCAACGAGCACTTGAGGAGCTAATATTCCCATGTTGTAGTCACTCGCTTCTCGCTCGCTACGTCTTGATTTCATGAGCACTCTCCACGTGGTCGAGACTGCCTGGCCTCTCGATAATTTTGGTAAATCGACTTGACGATGATCCCGCTCTGACAATTCAAATTCTACGTAATTCCTGTAGCCTTTATGACTTTCACTCCAGTATTCTAAACTGCACGTTAATGGCTCCTCTTCAAGATCCACTTCGTCCGATATCTATGAAACATACGCGAAACAATATTTAAAAGCTGTTTAAAAAATGTGAATAAATCACGAAACAATAAATGTAATATTTAATTTTATGAAAGTGAATAATTAACAGCAGAACCGAACACATTTCTAAAATTTAATAAAAAATAATGTTCGAATAAAACGTGAGATATCACTTTCACGATCTTATTGACAATTTTTCGGCCATTTAGAAGAGCGTAATTGTGTTCGTTCCCTATTGTAACGTAACACGTAAATTCTTTCTTGAAAAATCATTTATTGTATTTACTTCAAAAGGTATTGGAGACACGTAAAGTCCAGTGATCATTCGAGGCTGAGGATATTTCCATGCCATTCCTTTTTCAGGATACATGTAGAAGACGACCTGGAATGGAAGAAATAAGTGGTGATTATTATGTACTAAAAAATAAATTAAACTAATTGATACGAAACAAATATCTACTGAGAATAATCGAAATGAGTATGTAACTACGTTTGTTATGTGGTTGCTAAATTATCAAATCTAATCCCATGTAATTCTACAATGCAGTTAAATAAACGAAGAATTTTTCTCAGTGTTCATAAAAAAACAAAAGAAAATGAATTGAGAATGCACCAACTTGATAAGGTGAGGGCATCTCCTCGTAATTTCCATTAACAAATTGAAAGGCACCGGCCTTGAGATCATCTTTATAATTTTGTTCCGTCACCTCACGATTCGCGATATTCTTATCAGTCGAGAAATCAGATTGAACTTTCGTGTAATTTACGAAATTTTGATACTCATCGATGAGATTTCGTAGCATTTGTATTTGTCGTAGACCAAGTTCAAATTGCACCGCCTCGCTGTATGCTTGTATTCTTATTTGTGGCTCATCGTTAGAATTTTGCCATGTTTCCCAGAAAAGACTGGCAGCGATATCGAAAGTCGAAGGGCTCAAAAAAGTCTTTATCTCCTGATCATCTTGAGCCGAAACGACCAAAGTCTCGAGCCTGAGATTACCATGAATTTTCTCAGATTTTACCGTCCTTAAAATCTGCCCGGAAAGTTTGGCTGCACTGGCTAGAATGTTCAATCCGGAACTCGTTACTAAACAGAGAACGAGCTGTTTCGTCTTGAATCCCATTTCCGGTAAATTGAATTTCTTCGGAGTATCAGGATTTTCGATTTTTTTCATTTCCTTTGCAGAATCATTCGTCTTATTTTCCAATGTCTTATCTTCAAAGCAACACATTAGCTCCTTTTTGATGAAGTCGATATTTTTTACTGCTAGCATCGAACAATTTATTTTAATTGGTCTTCCAACGTCGATGAACAATTCAGTACTCGTATTGTAATTCTTTTCGGATTTCACAGTGATAAAGGATGGTGGAATCCCAGTATCCGGATGCAGACTTCCACTTTTCGTTTCTATCAGTGGTAATTTTGATTCGTTCTTATCCTCCTCGTTATTGTTGCCAAGTGAAACATCAATATCGAAACACGAGATGCGCATCATTTCTTTTTCATTCAATCGAGAAATATATACATTGGGTTCAACAAGCGTTAAATAGAAAATCGGGAATTCCACACTTTTTTGGACGTCGCTCGTACTGATGTTATCGTCGATTGATACATTTTTCAAAGTATTTAGAGAAATCGCTACAGATCCACAATTTATTAAGATCTCCAGAGGTAAGGGCGCCGGAGTTTTGCCAACTGTAATTTTTCTCGTAGATGCGTAATTCGCGATGGATGACTCAAAATCGATTCCACTATCACCAGTCAAATTGGTTTCCTGATCTTTGGACGTGTGCACAGATTGAATTTCGTGAGAATCGTTAAGCATCCGCAAAACTGTTTTTTCCATATCCGTTCGCGACATATCGTCTCTGTTTTTATTCGAATAATCGGACATGAAGCTGCACATTTCATTCTGTATCCGCCATAGTAACTTCATTTGATCTAAATTGACTGCTAAGTCGATATTTGTCAAGCAAGTTAACTCGAAAGCACCACCGCAAATTATTTTTGATGGATGCAAGATCACAGCTGGAGCAATTATCAACCTGAGATCGATACTAAAAAAACAAAAGCAACAATTAATTGAGCTTTTATGAAATAGTTTTTCCAAAACTTGAATGGTAGTTTAAAGTATAATATTATTTAATAAATATACAATAATCTAAGAAAAATGGTAATATACTGTAAAATTTAAAAAAATATGAACCTGGACATGAGAATAGAAGTTGAATTTTGCATCTCAAGATTGTTGTCACTGGATAAATTGTTCCATTCCAATGCAGGATTTTCATTCATGGTGTACAAGAACGACTGGGAAGTTCTCTGAAAAGAAAAATTATAAAAATGGATGTATATAAGTTCAAATTATTTAGAAATAATTAAATTGAACTTTAAGGATGCATTTGTATGCAACGAACAAATTTGAAATTTTGCATAAACGTTCTTGAACATCACATGCAAGTTTGTATATAATTGAATAGACTTCATCTAGTAATTAAAATGTTTTTTTTTCTTATTCTTAAAAATCAAAATTTTCTGTAACCTCTGGTTAATACCCATGTCAAAGTTGCGATGTTAAACATTAGATACTTCTATTACTAGAAGGTGAAATCGTTTTCAATTGTTTTGTAACATTGCGTAACGATTAAATCATTTTTCGATGAGTTCTTCAAGAATTCTGTTGATTACATATATGTATAGAAATAATAAATTTATAAATCTATGTGTAAGTCTTGCGGACTAACAAAAAATTACCTTTGGGACATTTTGTTGATAGTTGTGCCACGTGGTAGTACAGGCGCAAATTCCTTTAACAATTATCTGGTATTGTCTATCCTCGACACTCGAGCCGGGTATATTCAAAATATTTGATTGCGCAGCCAATTGATAAATATCAGAACGAAGAATAGTCCTGCAGATTGGATTCTCGGTCGTTGGTGTTATACTGACTCCATCTAGCTAAATAATGAATAAAATCATTTTATTAGTGAGCAATTTATGTAGCAACCATAGATATTCTTTTGATATGAATATAATGATCAACTAAATAAAATTATTAACAACAAATAAATATTAATTTAAAAAATAGGCAAAGTAAAACAACAAAAATTGTAATCGACAATATGAAAATTCAACGAAAGAAAGTGTTTTTACTTGAATCATTAGCAAATCGTGATTGAGCTTTTCCGGAAAGTCTTCGGAAGTTGGCAGCATAAGGTTCATTCCTTTGAACTCTAAATAAATTAATGGTAAGCATCTATTTTCAAAATTGTCACATCGCAGGAAAGGACGTGAATCGTTATCGATCAATGTCTTCGTAGGTGCACTTGACTCCATTAACGGTTTTAATAAATTAAGAAATTTGTTAAGTACACTTGGAGGAAGAATCAAGTCAATTCTTTGAAGATTCATGTCGATTTCTGTTATATAACCATCCGTTGAAAGGGGACATTCCCTCTTCGATCGTATCTGTTGAACAAACGATATGTCGAGAGTTAAGCCTGTACCATGTGAATTTGACAAAATGCATTTTCATAAACATACTTTTTGTGATTTTCGATGCCTCTGAGCACCCCATCTAGTATGTACATTTCCAGATTGAGCTTTTGTATAAGTAATACTCGCAAAACCAACGTCCTCACTTTCCAAGCTACTCTCACGTCCAAGTAAAATTAATCCAGCATAATCACCCAATTTCCAAATATCTTCAGACGAGTCTCTGTAAATAAGAATAGTATGTTATGTTTTTTTTGTTTATGTTAATTGTATATTAATAATGAACAAAATATTATTTGGTCGTTCGACAAGAACTAGAAAAATTTTACAAAATAATTGTAATTATTCAAATAAATTACAAACTCTAACATAATCATCGTTGTCGTCGTCCAATTTTCTATTTTCTATTTTGGGTTCTATTTTTCAGTTTCCTTTTCTAAATTTAAAATAGGGCAATCTTGAAGTTTACTCTTTGTTCATTTCAGAAACTCATAAAATCAGCACGACAAGTAATAATACCTTGAAAAATGAGAAATATTCGCAGTCGTTATTTTATTCTTGAATTTCAAGTAAATCGACTGCCAGTCGAACGTTGTTATAATATCTTCAAATTCCAATAACAATTTCATCAGCTTATCATTCATTTGGTCGATGGTGTAGAGCTTTATTGATATTTTCGTTATTGTCCATTGTATCATTGCAGTTATAACTGGATTTTCAGTTTCCGCTAAACAAACAGAAAAAATCGAGACCATTGATTAATTTACAGACATAATTTTTTAATTCTTTAGCGTCAAATTAGGTAGACTTTACCTTGATCTGAACTTTCTCGTGCTGTCGAAATACTGGACGGAGATGTCGTGTTTTCAGGATAAACGACAGGATTGTAACTCGACGGTGTTTTTGGGATCTCGAAATAGCAGGCTTCGATCTCGCTCAGTGGTGGCTCACACATTTTCTCTCCAGAGTGATAGACGTTTATTAATTCCATTATTTCAGAGCTGGCTTTTTTTAGAATCACGATCTGCAATGTGTACATTTTTTTTCAAGTGTGCAAAATCTAAAGAATTTATAAATTATAAGAATGAAAATTTTACATAAAGTTTTTGTTAAGTATTTGATGAATTTAGATTCTTAAAAAATACGTGGAACGCGAACGTAGTTCTTGAGCAATTAAATAATGCATTTTCTTTCGTATGTCCGGACGGTATTACTACGTATCTGTATAAGGAAAATTACAATTTCTCTCACGATTGCTCCAAAACTATATAGATAAGAATCTTGAAATAAAATTATATTCGCGTATTTCATGGAAAAAAGCATTCTTGCAAAACCTTCCGAAATCCTGATCATTCTCGCTTTTGTTTGAAACACTTTTAAAAGTATTGTATAACTGGCAGAATTTTTTAAAAATAAACCTGTTCTTCGGAAAGTGAAACGATTATAGGAGATGTGTCAACGTAAACGCAGAGCCCTAATCCAGCGTGACTGTAATCCGCGACGTCAGTTACATCTGACTTCGTCGTCACATCGATCGTCGCGGTAAAATCGAGTTTCCGAATGAAATTAGTCTTCGAATCCTTTTTCATGGTGTAGCAACTGAGATTGTTGAGTTTCAAGGTCCAGGGAAAGCTATGGTAATCTAAAATGAGTATGTAAGAATTGAAAATAACATAAATATAAATAAATACACAAGTACAAATATGAAAAAAAAACAGAATATAATATTAATAGATATTTAAAAACTCTCGTTAATCGAATTACCTAGTGACCACACCGTAGGTGGAAGACTGACCGGAAGTTCATGAAAATGTACCACCAGTTTCTCGAACTGTGAGTTCACTGAATGAACGATAATCGTTGGGCATCTTATGGCGAAAATATGCAAATCAGTGATTGAATTCAATGCTCGATCTTTTGCTGATTCGATTCCTATAAGAATATTACGGTATGTACATTTTCTAGTCGCAGGTTTCCTCATTGGTTGGTCAACTTTTTTTACCTGCAACTCCAATTCCATCCATTGTCGTTGTTGGTAAATACATTACGAAGTGTCCGATCGATCCGGCTAAAACGAGCTTTCGCCAAAACGGGTACATCTGTGCTATTCTTACTAAGGTTCCAGTTTTTGGTGGTTCCTGAAAAAAGTGAAAAAAAATACAAGCATGAAATAAAACGTATTGGATAATTATAGTAATACAGAGCAATAAAAAAATAATGTACCACACATGAAACAAAAATAAAATAAATTCATTAAAAGATTTATTATCAACGCCAATGGAAAAAATTGACCAACCTCCATATCGTTATCATCCGTGACTGGATTTTTTTTTGCTGATTCCTCAACTCCAGAAATTCCCTTCGACCAATCAGTTCGAGAACTAGATCGTCTCTTCTCCTTGTCCGACAAACTGTGAACACTTTCGTGTAGAGAACGGAAAATCTTTTTCCGTACATCGGTATCGGATAAAGTTTCTCCGGCGATTGGCGCCTCTGCTTCGGGCCGAGTGGTCAGAGTTTGGGATGATTTTTTGTATGTAGCTTGATATTGCAGCCATTGATACAAAAGTGGATCGAGAGAGCCTCGCATTTCCGAAACTTTGAATGATAAAATTATTGGATCCGTTTGCTCGTGGTTTGTTTCGGAGTATTGAAAAATTGCAGTAAACAAAGTTGAGGTTTCTTCTTCCCTGAAATATACAGAAACGAGATGTAAATAACAAAGCATATTATATGCAATAGGGTGGCGCAAAAAAACCGACTATTTTTTTTTTGAGTCTCGTGTGAAAAAATGTTAGTTTTCGATGTTTTAAAAGTTACCTCCAAAGGAAAACTCAAAAAACAATTTTTAAAAGGCCGCTCCGAATTTTTGAAAATTTCAAAAATCGTCGAAAATCGAATTTAAAAAAAAAATTTTTCCTGTTACGGTATAATTTTATAGACGAAAAAATAATAAGTTTCTGAAAGTTTCAATTCAGAATTTGAATTTTAAAAAGTCGCTCAGAATTTTTTAAAATTTGCTAGTGCGTTACTTTGGATTCTCTCGAGCGACCTTTTAATATTCAATTTAAAATTCCGTACATTTTTTATCTTTTATTTAATAAAATATTCTACAAAAATTCACCACGAGATAAACTAAAAATCAAACATGACAAAATACATAATTTTTTTTAACTTCATAATTTAAAAAAAGTTTTGAAAAAATTATGTATTTTGTTATTTTTGAAATTTTCAAAAATTCGGAGCGACCTTTTAAAAATTTTTTTGAGCTGTCTTTTGGAGGTAACTTCTAAACCATCGAAAACTGACATTTTTTCACACGAGACTAAAAATGCTCAAAATTTGTCTGCTCAATATTGTTATACAGATTGGATATTGTTTTTTAGCATTGTTGAGTAGACAAATTTTGAGCAGGGATCTGGTTCTGCCCACCCTAATATGCATAATATGTATATTAAATAGTAACAAAAAAAATGAAGCGTAAACAAAACTTAATTACAACTATCATTAATAATGTACTAACCGATCGATATCGTTTTCTGGACCAGACAAAATAAAAGCCTGTTGCGTATCGTTCAGAGCAAAAGCTTTTATCGATTTCACATTGGTCTTAATCGACGTCGTTGATGGTGATTTTATCCGCTTGCATTCCACGTTTTCCAGCGACAGCTCAAGATAGACCGGATCTGAAATAAAAAAATAAGCTCATTACTGTATTATTTTATAAATCCTTTCTAATGGTATGTATTTGGGATAAAAAAATTCACCTTTCTCGTTGCAAGCGTCAGTGAAGAGGGACGAGCAGAATAGTGGATTGGAAGTGGCTGTTGGATCAACTATTGACATCACTATGTAAGCTGCTACCATTAGTTTTGCTTTCGTTCCGGTAAAAGTGATATCGTCAATTACCAATTCCGTGAGTTCGTGGTTGATGTTTTTCTGTCGCCAATATTGAGGGTAAATCAACGAGCTTCTGATCAACGTTGCGTTGCTAGGCATTACGATTGTTGTGCGACAATTTTTGTTCAAACGCAGCTGACTTTGAATTTCAGATACCTGAAATAATTAATACAATTACGGAAGTACAATAATAAATTACTCAAGGGATTTCTATTCTACGTTGGGAATAAAAAATCAAAAATTTACGTATAAAACGTGTAGAGGATCAAAAGATATAATGATGAATTACCGTCACGTTAATATTAATATAACAATCTTTGAGCATTTCTGGAGCTATATCTTCCTGTCGCGAAGCGCAGGATGCAAGTCTGAATGCGTACATCGGCTCGATTATACTTCCTTCAATCTTGTTCAATTCAAAGCTTACATCAGGATTGCGAGAATTCTCTGAATTCGGTAAATCGATCTGTCCAGTTGCGAAAATAATTCTTGGTTTAATTTCGTTATTTTTGTTATAATTTTAATTCGTACTTAATGAAATCATCACAATTTTTACTTTAATTTGTGCCAGCGGATGGAAATCGAGTTGTTTCCCAACACTGTGATCTGTGAGTAAAAAATGTATCGAGAAACGATGAATATTAAAATACGTTTCGATCATGGAGACGGTTTCTCTCAAAGCTTCGTACTCCTCGACGGTAACTGGAGGCAAGTCTTCAAAATTTGGTTCTGCAATATCATAAATGCAGTTAGAATATTTATTTTATTATCAATTGTTAGTTCGTGAGAATTTATTATATTTGATGAATCTTGATTATGAGAACGCATAATTTCGAATGAAAGTGTAACAAATTCAACAAGAACAGAGGAATCAACAATTTAAAGATGCCAAATATTAAATTAAGAGGCGAACAAATAAAAAATTATAAAAAAGAAATTAGCATTTTTATCTCACCAGTTTTTTTCGCGACGTTGAAATTGTAATCATTTTTTGCAACGGCTTCAACTGCGTGTATTCTGTGCATAAATCCTTTGCACAATTGAATTTTTAAATCTCCAATGACGTAGCGTGTCACCTTACGTTCCAGAAAATTGCTAAAAAAAATCAATGAGCCATGAATGCATTTCATTCATGTTTATAGACTCCGTTCATATTCCATAATTGATGCGGTTCATGTAAATCAAAGATAATTCATACTTGATATTTTACCTATACTCAAAGTTAGACTCGAATTCGTGAATTTTTTCTTCTGGTAAATCTTCGGGTACTTCGATGACGTGGACAATATCGATACCGAACGCAGGACTTTTTTCGAGCATTGACATCGCTAAATTTATTTATACGCAATGATATCAGAATTTCATTTTTCGTTTTTGAGGAATCAAGAAGAAAAAAAATAAAAAATAGACATATTGAATTCTTAACAATAAAAAAAGTGAAATGTCATCCGTACCATTAACTGTGGCTAAATGATATTCCAGATCATATTCATTGTAATAATTTTTCAATTTTGAACTCTCAATAAAATTACTGTCAAATAGAGAATCTTTCAAATAGCCGTTGAGAATTTTTCCTGCCTCGATGTAAACTGGTGGCTGAAAGTGAAAAATGTTAACGTTATGACATTATCATTTTTCAAAGTAATCGATATACAATAAATATAATCGATTATGAAAGATACGACGTTTTTCAGCTAAGCAAGTAACCTGCATGTAATCTACGATTTCCTGATGACCGCAACTGCAAGGGCCCTGCGGTTCAAGTCGCACACTGCCAAGACCAAATTGCAAATTCGTGAAGTCGACGCCCTTGACGAGCATCGAAGCAATTGCACTCGTTACTCGTACCATTAAAAAGGAGTTGTATCTTATTTTCCGAGATTTGTAGAATAATTGCTCTTGAAGAGCTTCCACGGTCTGAAAAAATATTTTAAAGTGTATTTTATCTTATTTTTTTCTTTAATAATTTTCAATGTTAGGTTGTGACTATTTATACTCGTATTCGAATATTTATAAAAATACTATTATTCCCTCCGTACATTAGGTACAATATAATCATCAGTGTCAGCATACAAATTCAGTGCCACATTTAAAAAATTTAGAACTATTATAAACGTATGCAAATAATAAAGAACCTTAAAATGACTATAGTACAATTTGTAAGTCATCAGAAATTTTGTTTATAAATTTGAGAACTTTAGGAGAGAATTTCAGCTTTTTCATTACTCTGAAAATGTCATTGTTCTAAAAAATTATTCTATTCTGAAAAACAGTACAACAAATTACCTTAAAAGTGAGCACAGCTTCGTCTATAAAAACACTCATATGAATCATGTGCCCCGTAGAGGATACCTGACTTTCGTCAGACCAGTCAGGATCCCAATTAACAGGTAAAATCGATGTTACAGTATTCCAAGCCCAACCACCCCAGCTAGGGCCTTCCGTCGAAATTCCACGTATTTCATCCTCAGCATCTGCTCTCAATTGGAATAATTAATCAAGATTTTTTCATAGTGATAAATACGTTTACAATTGATTAGTGAGACTTAAAAACTCTTCAATGAAGAAAAGAAACATATACATGAAATATATTAGAAAAAACAATCGAAAAACCTTGCGAAACGTCTCCTCTTTCTTCTGTAGTATTGATCGACTTTTCGGTTCGAACATTAGGTTGTTTCCTTCGTGGACTTGTAATTAACGTAATCAGTCGCAACAGCATCGGTAACTGTTGTTCCGTCATACTGAATTCCATTTTCTCACAATGCAGATCGAACCTCGTCAAAGAAGCGAATTTCGTCGAGTTGCTGTGATAGTTCATCATCAAGCGAATCATCATTGAACAACGATATAAAACAGGATCCTATAAAAAATTTGTGCTACCTTATATAAAGAAATTTTGATATCAATTGTAATAAGAAAACAATTTGTACCTGATAAACTTCTATTTTCCCGGCTGTGTCCATTTTATCGAGACACAGAGTAAGATCTTCAACAGCAATGATTTTCCTCAGAGTAACTTCCGAGCTCGAAACGTCTGTAATTGCATAAATCCGCATGCAAGAATGATATAGATCAGTTAATGAAACTTTTCTGGTATTTGTTTACTCTTACACATGAGACAAATTCTCTTGAGTTCAAGTGTGTAGAATTTCGCGAGCGGAAACTCAGCTAACAATTAATTTAATTTACAGAATATATTTTTTCAAAAATGTACCTGCAAAAACTGGCTCCCAAGCTTCGTTAACTGTTTGCATGCTCAGAAATCGAACATTGACGCTAAGGACGATGTCTTCCTCCACATATTTTAAAATCAAATTATTACAATTGATTGTGATATTGTTTATGACTTTTGTTACAATGCTCTTGATATAACTCGAAGGTGATTCCACTCTGAAAAAAAAAAACGTAGTAATGAATTTAATGTTTAAAGAGTAAATAAACAATGAATAAAATAAATACTTATCTTTTATTAAATCTATAAACTAATAAATAATTAATATATTGAAACTAAATGTGACTCACTGTATTGTTTTTACTCCAGCACCTTGTTGAGACGTACCACTTCTTTCTGACAGAGCTTGATCTTTCAAGTTCAGGATACATTCTAAAAAGGGTTCAGTTTTCTATGATTAAAAGCATAAAATAGCCGAACAAAAAATTTAATATTAAAGTTTGAAAATGTTTATAAAATATGAAACGTTCAAAGCACATGAATGAAGAGGCGCTATTTTAAAAATCATTTGACAAACCTATAGTGTTGATGGTAACAACAATTGGCTCTGATGTAATTTTGACCCAGGGAACATGGATTATTAGCTCGTGAATGTGTCCACTTACAAAAGTGAATGGAAGATTCAGTTGTTCTTCGAGGACTTCTAGTCTTAAATCTAGATTTTGAAAAGTTGCATCTCCTCCCCATAATGAAACCTGTAAATAATTTCTTGAATCTTATTTCCATTTAATCTATATGTATGAAAATATAAAAATATAAATAGTATAATTTTCAGCATTGGTTACATCGAAATAAAGTTTAATTTAAAAAGTGAAGAGCAAAAAGTGGGTTGAACTTTGAAAGAAATTTTCAAAGTAATGCATATAAAGCGCTTTACAAATTATTTGATATGAATAAAAATAATGACTTTTATCAAAGAAACTCTTACCTGCGATTGTTCTGGTTTAAAATTTTTCACATACTTCTCCACGTAACTGAGAATTACTGGCGTTATATAAGACTCAATTTTAAACATAGCGATTATTTTGTACCCTTTCAAAGATTATTTTGTTTTTCTAGTTCAGCGGTAATTCAGCTATATCCATTTTTATTCGCCAGCGGCAATGAACAATGTATAACATGTTTCTCTTTGATTTTATTCCTGTTAAATTAAAATTAAATTCACTAAAATATATTTAAATTGGCGATGGTTTAATGTTTGAGGAAAACTGTTTGCAAACAATCATAGATATGGAAATATATAAATTTCTTGATAACAATAACTGAACATTTTTTTAGCATTTTCACATTTTTATAAATAGATGTATAGTATAGATAACACCTGAGTAAATAAGGTACAATGACACGTTAGCACGAACGTTTCTTATCAGAAATTGTATGCACTATTATCAAAAATATAACCTCAATGACGTTTCTACTTAAACTTATTCGCATGTATACTCACTTAGGTATTAATAAAATATAAATATTTAAATCGTGCGATCATTTTGAGCTCGATTTATACAATTGACAGCGAACAACAATTTTTTACAACTTTGCAAGTCAATTTGACAGCGGGTCTCGTGGGACAATTTACAAATGACGTTTACTTTTATTTTTTTTTCATTCGGAGCGCAGCGAACCTGGTGGCAGAAAAAGATATTACATAAATCGAGGGAAATTTTGGAGTGCGCGCGAAAATGTTTATGTACGCACCCTTACATACAGGTTTCGAGTAAGCACGCTCGTACACATTCAACCAATAAATTTATAAATATGTCACTGGTTCTCCAATCAAAACTACAGCGAATAAAAATTTACGATTTATAAAAAGTGAATAAAACGAATTTTTCTCAACTTAACAGTTCGATTGGTCTAAAAAATTACTGCTGGAAATAACAATCTTTCAATTTTGAAGAAATTCGAATTTTTATGAAATGAAATTGTTCAAATTTCAAAATACAGCTACAATACAATGCGCGTATAATTGGAAAAAAAAACTTTTCATTTACATAGAACATACATATGTAAAACATTTTTGTGACGAGAAGTCAAAAATTTTTCGTCCGTTATTCGCTTTGATACTTGGAAACAAATTCGTAATTGTTTTTGCCAGTTGTGGGTGAAAAACAACTCGTCATCGTTTTTTTTTTCTTCCATTTGTTTCGCGTCTGGTACATTAGATTCTTTTAAATGTAAAAATACATTAATAATAGAATAATTCAATCTTATCATCGAAAAGAGAATTTATTAATAAATTTCTAAGCGCGTAACCTCGTTTGAGGTTCCGTTTCCATCTCATATTCGATTTCGACTCGTGGTCGATTCCGTCTCTTTTTGTCGCCTTTCTTGGGTGTTTTCTTGCCAGATACCGATTTTTTACTCGTGGACGGAGCCGCATCCTGAAAAATAATTTTTTTTTTATTTTTAAAACATTCCGAAATAACTTGTATAGTTTTTAGCGTTTAAATAATATTAATCTTAGAAATAAATCTAAAAAAAGAACAAAGAAAAAAGTCATAAAGAATAGAAATATGTAAAACCTCAATGTCGCTTGTCTCAGACTCAAAATCGTCAGAAACATCAACGTGCTCGCGTCCTCCAGAATCGCTGTCATCTTCGTAATTGTAATCGTCATCTTCGTCGCTCTCAGCCATAACGTACGTGGGTCCGTTAGTCTCGGTTTCCAATGCTTCCTCAACCTCCCGTTCAATTTCCTCCTCTTTTTCCATCTGAAAAAAAATACGTATTTTGTTAGAAAAAATTTCTTGCAATCTATTTTTTCGGAAATTCATTTTCTTTCCTAGTAACCATACCTCCGTTTCGCTCTCAGCTTCACTTTCTCCTTCCACTTCAACAGCTTCGACGGCTCTATCGAAAACTCTTTGTGGAAAGTTATAAATATCGTTGTACTGAAAAAAAAGTCAAGAACAATTACGATGTGAAGAGAGAAAAATTTTAAAAGAATAAATTTTCTCAATGAGTTAAATATAATTTATAAAAATTCGACAAAACATTACTAACAATTGCGTATAGTACAAACATAATTATAAATTATTAAAATTGTCAAAAACTTTGACAATTCATTCGATCAATAAGAAAGTCATTACCATTCCTTTCTTCAGTCTCTCCATGAGCTGTTTCTCTATAGCAGTTTCTAGTTTAGCCGCAATGAGAGCTTTCTCTTCCCTCCTTCTTTCTCGCCTCTCAATTTTCCTTTGCAATGGTACCAATTTCTTTTGACGTCTTAGCTTCAACTTTCTCATACGTATCAAATATTGTGTTATCTTCAGGAATCTCTGCTTGCACTTTGATTTTATAAAACCAGGCCAGTATAAGAGATTCTCGTTTATCTGATGGATGGCTTTTTCAAAATTCCTAGATAATTTTACACGTTCCCATTGATCCTTCGGATTGTGTATCCTAATATGACATTAAACAGATTATAACAAAATCTTTTTATATAGTCTGGTTTTTTATAAAAATTGGACAATTATACAGGACAATATATAGCGATATGAAAATTAATAAAAAATGAAAAAATCACCTTTCAGCTGTTCTCATGTAAAGATAAATGATACCATTTTCTTCTCGCACTGTTGCATATTGGCTGTTTGCTAGTGGACATGACGACCTGCTGCACAAACCTGTGAGATTGTATTCATTGCGACAGAATCTCTGGCCTTTTGTGCTGTAAAAAATATCAATCGTGTTAAATATTTTATGAATTAAAGTAGTACATATTAAAATCGTAATACTCACTTTACTTTGAAGGAACAGAACGATTTATTGATTATACTCCAGACAACCTAAAAGTAAAAGAGAGGTTAGGATTTTGAAAATAGTCTCGATTTTTATTCAAAAAGAAATCACTCACGTCGTCATGCTGCATTTTGACTCCGAACTGTAAAGCTGGCTATAATTTTATAAGATTATTTTATTTACACGAAATAAAAAGTTAACAAAAATATTGGAGCGCAAGCTGTAGATACACGTGCGATTGTAATTCACGTTTCACATTCCGGCAAACAACTTGGAAATGTGTTACAGAGCCATCTGTCGACATTTTCCGCAAGAGTCGATTCCAAAAAGATCGATATTTCGTCGATAAAGTAACAATTTTATTTAAAAAATCAGAAATAAAGACACAAAAAAAGGTTTGAAAAAAATTTTAATATACAAATTTAAACTGAACAGAGGATAAGTGAACCATTTGTACGTCGTTTATTTAAAAAATATATAATTTATATTGCGTAATCATTGTTAAGAAATAACGTAATTTCGAAAAGTAAATAAATTTTTTGTTATCCTCAACGTCTATTTTATCAAATTAAAAAACAAAAGTATCTTGCAAAGTGATTTACTTTTTTATTTTCAATTTATTTCACGCTAGATAAAAAATTTTTCACAGGGTTAATAAAGGTTCAAGGAATAAAAGAGTCAAAACGATCATACCCTCCACAGTGTATTTTTGGTGACCTAGGTTACAATGAAAATATCAGACGTAACATCGATGTACGAGATACATAATGTATATGTATTTATATTAATATATATATATATATTTCTTTAGTTTTCTTCGAATACGTTAATAATTAGAATACCTATGCGAGATGCACATACATAATAATATCGGTATAATGTGTGGTTTCGTGACAATCAACCCACCGACTAACAGACAACATTTATATAAGATTCTTCTTTTTTATCTTTTTTCTTGTTTTTTTACACGTAGAATAGCATAACGACATAGATAATAATAATAATGATATTTAATAATATACTCTCGAATATTTAAATATGATGTTATTTGTAATATTAAATCTTTTTTCGAAAGCATTTTATACGTCGTTTTTTATCGTAGTTCTTTTAGAGGAATTTAAATTTTTTAGTAAAATCCAAATACAAATCTTACGAGAAAAATCGTTGACGATGGGAAAAAAAATTCGCGAATAACTTTTGCTCGTTCTGATCTTTCGGGTTTGATGATCGAGCTTGTGATTTACTTTACAGTCAAATCGTCGCTGTCTCGTACGAGGCACAAGGCGCGAGACTTGGAGTATTTTATTGACTTTTTCCGATTTTTTTGTGGATAATCCGGAGCTGCGAATTTTTAGCAAATTCGATATGCTCGAAATGTGACACGACCTCGGACGAGCGAATAAAAAAAGGAAAAGTTTATTTAAAATTTATATAAAAAATGTATACAAATTTTAAATAAATTGTGTTCGCGTGAAAACGATCAATTCACGGAAAAAGTACTCGCGGATTTTTTTTTTAATGTCAGGTACGTATTAAAAAATAAAATAAAAAAAGACAAAAGAAGAAAATGTACTGTTCAACCTTCTTCTTGAAATTTCATCGTTTTTCGTTTATTTTTGTTTTCCATGCTCGGCATCTGCGCTTTCGCGTACATTAAAAATTCTCGCGCGAGTTTCGATTGGTTTATATTTTGTTTTTATTTCTCCTTGTTGACTATTTTTGGTGGAGGTCATGCAAAATCCTCTACTCCTCCTTTAATTCTCATTTCTTCTTCCTTTTACAATTGTCCTCGTATCTCTCGATCGATCACGAATTTAGTAAGCGTGGTTGGCGACGAACAACGCTGCATCCCCAGCCGCACCGGTCACACCGCCCGCGTACTTTCCAAGTGCAGACTCGCTGTTTGCCTACGCGACGAAGTCGCAAAACAAACAAAAAAGAACCAAAATTATATTATTTATTTAATAAAATTCATCAGATATCATTAATCACTCAGATATTCTAGAAATTAAAAATAGACTGTGAAGTATACGGACAGTAAAAAGCCACACTGAAAAAAATGTGTATTAGTTGGTTCAATTCAATATTTCATTGGATCTATTAAATATGGACGAATCAATTAAATATTTCATTGGAAATGGCCATCTTTTTTTTCAGTGCACATCCCATCCTTTATTTTTGGTCAAATTACTTATTTCAAAAGCTTTTTGATATTCATTATTCTTAAGGGGTCACATCTAGTCGTCGGCCGAAAAAAAAGTCGAGTTTTTGTGAATTTTTTTTGGAAAAGCGACTGCAGGTTTCGCTTTGTCTTTTGCTCCATAGTGAAAGGTATATTTTTAACTATGTTTCATAATTTTTTTATTATAAACCCTTCAAGAGTTTACGTCTAGTCAGAATTTTCTGGAAACAACTCTTTCAATATCGGTGACCACGATATCTCAAAAACGAGTCGATCGATTTACTTGACCTTTTGCATACTTTTTTTAATATCAAAACGCAGTC
>JAPYYX010003759.1:0-16700 GCA_030522605.1 Cremastinae sp. B BG-2022a | reverse complement strand
AAACTCGGAGAAAAAGAGTAGCGGTAGCTCGAGAGCGTACAGTTGACGTTCCGTAAATGTACTTGCCTCGAGTCTCTACCGCGACTCTTGATATATTTTTTGTATAAAATTCTTTTATAAATACCTGATATTTTTTGGGTAGAGGCAAGGTATGTTCGACCAAATTGCATAGAGCTACTGAACTCCGATCATCCGTGCATTCGGTTTGGAGAGGATCTTGTTTGACCTTGTTGCAAAATGGGTGAATAGATTTGCTCCTAAAAAAGGATCGAGAATACGATCGTTATTTTATGCATTTGGTTGGATTTTCCACCTGGTGTAAGTTAAAAAAAAATTCTAGCTCCCTTTCTGTTACAAAATTCAATCAGGAACTTACTTTTGTTCCTTTTCATCCCTTTTTATCGAAGAACGAAAGCGTGTAATGGAAAGAACAAGGTATTAATTGCGATTCAAAAAGAGATAAAGAAAATTTAATTATGTGCATGTTTATAAATTATATTGAAAATGAGAAAAGCATCAACAGATGAAATACTGATTAACGTGAAAATTCTCTATTCAACTGAACATCCAGATTTGAACAGTATTTATTCGTTTCAATTTATTTTCACCCTATATCATTTTATTTCAAAAACATTTAATTAATCCGAAAGAAATTTTATTAATCATATAGCGAATTGAATAAGTTTAGTTTGACCAAGTTAAAAAATGAGTGATCAATTTTGGTCACAGAACTCACAATAACCGAGAAGATTTCGTAGATATCCATTCCTTGCACGATTTCATTGCAAAATCACATCCTAGATGACGACCCCAGCCAAGTTCTTGGGCCATCGAGTAATTGGCTCGGTACCATCCAGTATCTTCCATCAAAGCAAGGGTTATGCTCGAGTAAACTGGATTTTGTGTATGAGTTCCGGTCATGGCTTCGTTCTAAGAAAAAATTCAAAAATTCTTACAAAAAGACGATATAAAAGATAATAAAACAATTAGATTATAAGATCAATCGTTAAATTTTTACATTTATTATATACATGTTTCTATGATGATGTGTGTTTAAATCTTTATCATTTGTTATTAATTAATGTAGGTCATTTATTATTACCCATAATTTATTTAAAAATTAAAACGAAAATTGGGGATGGTCATGATCAATAAATTTTGGTTACCGGTCACAGCTTACATAATTATAAAAAGAAGAATGTAAAAACAGTTTACGACTTAAAAGTAATATTGTATAAACGTTTCAAAACAACCGGTGAAGAATTTTTAAAGATTACCAATTATGAACAAAGTATTTACATTTTTGATTTAAAAAAAAATATAGAAAACGAAGATAAGAGATCTTTGCTGAAGTCAATTTTAAGAAATTAATCCAAACTTTTCATAGTACGCATTTTTTAAATTTGCAATTATTTTATGAAAAAATAAAAAAGGCCATGAAAAAGGTGGAAGGAAAGGCAAAACGTTTGAAGCCATTTTTCTCAAAAGCGTTAATGCGATGTGAAAAGAAGGTCGAAACGTCGAGATTGATTAAAGTGGGGCTTTACCTCAAAAACTCGTTTTTCCCAGTGAGTCAAGGCTGTACCGTCTTCTCCTTGATCTTCGAGCTCGGCGCCTTCCAAATGCGGACATTTGAAATGCACTCGTACCTCGTGCTGGACTCTTGGAGTAACTATCATTTGCATTGATCTCTCGACTGTGCCTCCTCGAACTTGCCACTGTGGTCTAGTTACCGTTCTTATCGTATTCTCGCTCCATTGGTGAGTTTGCAACCTGAAAGACATTTTCTTTATACGATTGAAACTCTTTTTCAATAAAATTGTTCAATGAAATATATGCAGTACATATGAATAATACGTAATAATGAATGATAAATGAATAAGTGAAATATATGCAATAATAAATGAACAATAAATAATTAGTGAAAAAATAAAGCAATAAATAAAACATTTAACAAATAGGAAAATTAAAAAATAAAATAATTTTTTAAAAGTTCTCTAAAAGATGTGAAATATTTTTTGATGAATTCCTTTACGTACTTTTCATTGAGGGGCGGTTTTCCAGTGTCGCTACGTCTGGGAGTTCGTGGCTCGCCATTCTCCTTCCGGTAGAATGCATACAGGCTGACGGAAAAGCCAAGGGCGTGGAGAATTTCGTGTTTCACGGTACTCAACAGAGTCTCGAGCTCTTGGGGCTTCGTGCTGATGCTTCCAGGGCAAAGGTTTGCGTGACCAGCGATCGGCCTGCGATAAATCGAAAACGCTGCAATATTCGCTTTTACGTCTTGCCACCGAGAAAATTTCTTCGACGACATTATATTTTTTTACGAGGCTTCTTATTACTTTCTAGACGGCAGCTTAAACTCCTGTCAATTTTTTTACGACTTTCTCATGGGAAACAAAGAGATACCTTGGTGATTTTTCAAACAGTTCATCAAAAAAATTTTACTCGTCAATAACTCGAGTCTAAGCAATTATTATCGTTCGTTTAATATCGGTCAAAGAGAAGGAAGTAAAAACTTCGCGAAAAGAACAGGGAGCTACAGAAGTCGAAATAAAAAGATAATAAAAATAATAACGAGTTCCGGACTGAACGAAACTGTTAATGATACAACTTTTAATGAAGTCAGAACGATTTTCGTCTGTGGAGCATACAAGGGTATATGGAGCCGAACTTTTCAAAACCTGACCGCGGCTGAACCCGAATCTTTTTGCTTTTTCACGTTTTCCTCGCAATCTTTACTTTAGTGTACAATCTACGAAGGTCGAACAACAAATAAACTGCGAGAAAACGAACTTTTTACAAAGAATCGGTCTCAATTGATGTTCTTAAATATTTTTAAAAAATTGTTTTGAATGAATTTTACACATTATACATAATTTTAGAAATTTCGTCCTAACAATTACTTCTGCGAACGATCAATAAAAGCAGAAGAATACGATAAAATATTTCAAAAACAACGAATAACTTATTGAGAAATTTAACAACACAGAGATCTTTACGTTGTGTCTTAATAAGATCTTAAATTATGTTTACATATAAATTATATTTACCGATTTTTGTAAAATAATCAAAAAATAAAGGAGAAAAGTAGTTCAAAATTATTCGCGATACAAGCCAACCTACCCCAGTTCCTTTTTAATTTATGATAATGACAATTTTCGCGTATAGTTACGTACTACAACGAATAAGTAAAAACTGGTTGTACTGCGAATCTCTTTAATTCCACGCGACGGTATGTCCATGCAGTTCTGAGCGGGACAGATCGAGCTCGAACAAAAAACACGAAAGAACGAGGAGAATAAAAATTGAAATTTCCGAAAGGATTGATACAATAAGTCTGGCGTGTTTATTACGCCTACGATATTTGTGCATCGCTGTGAAGCAGCTTCAAAGCGCTGCGGGAAGAAAACCACAAATGGCGATAGAATGGAGAAAAGTAGAACTATCGGCAACGTGGATAAAAAATGGGGGAAAGAATAGAGGCGAGAGCTAGGGGAATGAGAGGAGGCAAAGAACAAACAGGGGGCAGAAATAGAAATGATAGAAAACCAGAGACAAAGAGAAAGAGAAAAGGAACGAGAGAAAGGGCTGGGTAGGTGGGCAGAGAAAGAACACATGGCAGAACGGTTCTCGTAATGATGATTTATCCTCGTAATGTACATCGAACGCGACTGCACTATAATTTTCCTTCCTCTTCACGAGCCAGACACGAACACACTCGGTCGTGTGCGGTTTAACTTAATACCCTCAGCGTCGAGCCTCTCTCGCTGTGTGCGAGATCACCGGAGTACGCATTAATCTTCCGTTTGATCGATGCGTACCTAAGATCGAATATGACATTCATTACCGCGTTTCAGGTGCGCAGGAAACTCGGGAACGATGCTAACCGACTTTTTATTATCGCGTGCCCATCGGTACATAGAAACGTACCATGCAGTTTGAAATAGAACAGTTCGAAAACGACGTTGAAGTGTTCGTTATGTCGTCACGAGGTTCAAACAAAATTATACAGTTTTGCGAATACCGAAAAAAAAGAAAATATAGCTACCGATTGGCCCTTGGGTTGCATCAAGGATCTGGACAACTGTAATCGACAACCAATGTGCGAGATTACACCAAACACCAAAAATTACACACACCAAAAAAAATTAAACGAAGGATTTTAGCCCACAGCGGGTATAAACTATGTTATTACACCTCATGGTTAGTTGTGATTTCTTCATTCTTCGCGCTTTTATAGATTAACAAATATTATAAAGTGGTTTTTTAATATTTTTTCAAGATACCTTTTCCTTCACTTTTTGAAATTTTGTTTCTATTTTTGATAAAATTCTTTTTGATTCCTCATTATTCGTCCGTTCCATTCAATCGGTATACGGAAATTGAGATGTAAAGTAAATTACACCGACATTTCTATAGATTTTCAAAAAATTGAAAGCATTATTTGGGAACGGTATTTTTTGACATTTTCTGTTGCAAATTCAAGATTTTCCATTTTAGTTATTAAAAAAGAAATTACCGATCGAGAGCGGCCTCCTGCTGACAGTGCGCAGCGTACGCGACCGTCAGACCTTTGTGACATCTCTCGGTTTGCATCGCAGAAACGTAGAACACAAAATCTGCTCCGTTTATTCCCTTGCCCGCGACACTGCCTTCCGCGATTCCGCAATTATGGCCAGTCGCATTACACGTTCGGCAAACCTGGAAAAAAAATGTAAAAATAAGAGCTTTGATGAGAAGACGCTGACGCCGAGTGTAGGGGGAAAACGAATTTTAAGAGAATGCAGCTTGCTAGTGAAAGATACCAGTATTGTGTCGGACAGAGGTAGATCAGTGTGTCAGCTTTGACCTCGGATTAAACGACCCTGACACGCCAGACACATGTAAATGGCCTTTTCTGTTCGCCGCAGAGAAAAAGCTTATCCTTTTATTTTCAAATACGTATGAAATAATTTACGTCTGCCCTTAGATATTTTTTTGAAACAAAATATATTGAGCATGATCCAGTGCAAACAAATATAACGAAACTCACAAAAATTAATTTTACAATTAAATGAACAGGAGTTGATAAGTTTAAAAAAAATTAGTTTGGAACTCAAATTTCGTAACTCTTAATTTTCCCTTGAAATGAATTAAGAACTAATGCCACTGTAAAAATTTTAAAACATTGATTCGTTATTTTATTAGATTAAAAAATCTTTAACACTTTTCATAGAATCTGTAGCAAAAACTATTTTAATTAGTTTGTACAGCAGAAGTAATAAAAAGTTAATTAAAGTTAATTAAGTTAATTAAAATTTGAAAAACGAAGAAGTACCGCATTCTGCTTAACCGATACTTGACTCCATAAATAAGCGATAATTCAATTGAACGAGTCTGTATCGTGTAAGAAGAGAGTGAAAAACACGAGGGAAAAATAAAGAACAAACAAAATTCTTGAGGAACTTTGATATTGGCTATCACGCTCGACGTCACTCTGTCGTGACTGGTTCAAAAAGTAAAAAAGTAAGGAAAAGTAAATAGAGGGTTGACTAAGGTACATCGATGAGTCTAGGAAAAGCAGGGAAGTTTTTATACGAGACTGGTCTTTGTGTCGGTGACAGCATCATCGTTAATACTTGTCTCGATTCTGAACCTCTCTTGCGATGACACGAGAACACGTAAACACCGACGTGGTAACGGCTTAGCCCTTCTTTCTTTGCATATTTCTATGTATAGTAAACTATATGTAAGAGAAGGAGATCAACGTAATTAGAATATAAGTGGATCATAATACGGTTACGCTAATGAGGAACTTCCATCGCGGTCGCAACTAATAAACCATCCTAGCAGAGAAGAGCAAATTAATTACGCGTTTTATTGGTTGTTGACAAAAATCCGTCCTACCATGAAAAAAATAATTCTTTAAATAAAAATTACATTATTATTTTATTTATAGGCAAATTCAAGATGTGGAGCTTTTCTTGTTTTTGCTCAACGTTTATGTAAATCGTGGCTTGGAAAATGGTGAAAAGATTATATAATCAACCCAAGTATTGAACTATTATTTTAATGATCAACACATTTTCTGTAACGCGTTCTTAACAGCGAAAAGGTGAGAGGAAAAACGAGAAAAATGTAATAACCGGTACCAAAAATGAAGTTTAAGAGGACATTAATCACAAGAAGTTTTAAGAACGAAAGGAGAGATCAAGGAATAGATCAGCGCACACGTTGAGAAAGGACGGAATGCATCACGATGTCTGTTCGTGTTCGAACACGGCAGCGTCTCAGGTAGCGAGACAATTACCCTCGTTAACACTTCATGGCAAGTTGGGCTTTTACATATATATACATAATATATTCGTATATGTATACAGATGGGCCCATCGTGGTGGAAAAGCGCCGGTGGCAAGCTTCCGTCGCCTTATTAACCGTCCCACGAGAACGAAACTGATGTGCATATATCGTTGGGTACAACCCTATAAAACTTTAGGGAATTCGACCCGAGATATGGAGGAGAAGAGGCGAAAATTTAACGATAAATTTTCTCAAGTGAATTTCGTTCTATATGTATTTCCTTCGAAAGATCCATATTAGCAAAATTAACAAAACGATTTTAAATTTTCAACATATCTAGATGGACTGTGATCTGACGACTATTATAGTGAATACTTGATCGACCACCGTAAAGAATTTGTTTCTATTGAAAAAAAAACTAAAAGAAATTCATCAACTGCAGCGCATCGAAGGTGTGTCCTGACAGGTTATGCAAATTTTACGAGAATGTGATTATGAGTAAACGTTGAAGGAAATTGGAAAGAAAGGAAGTTGAAAAGTGCAAAGTGCTTCTTCGAAAATTACGCGCAAAGCTCAAAGTGCATCCGGTGCACGAGCGATTCTTAATGTTTTTGACTCTCTACGATGTGAAAGCTTTTAGCACCGTATGTAATTTTCACGAAGTCGAAGCCACTTGCTGCTTTCTTTGTTCCTTCACTATTATCTAACTACGATTAAAGTTCCATTTGATAATTTTAAAAAAGAGAAAAAAAACATTTTTAAGGATTTACTCTTTTAAAATAAAAATTACATCGAATTTCCTTCATTCAATAAATTAATAAATCTTTATCAATATGCAATTACCGCACTCTCTAAAAGAAAATTAATACGTATTAAAATAAAATTAAATTATAGTCTTTAATCTTATGTTCATTACAAATTCTGACTGACGATCGGTCCTAAATTTTGAACTTTCAACTTCTTTTTGTTAGTCATTTTACTCACATCAAGATGTTCTTCAGGAACAGCAACTTCACCGCACATCGTCTTCGATTTGCAAGTGTCGATGCAGTGAGTGTGTTGATCCTTGACGAAAACTTGGCTGCTTTCGCATTTTCTAAAATCAGAGAAGCAATATCGAACAATTAAATTTTTTATTCATCTTTCAAATATGTATTTTATTAATACAACTATTTTGGAAATTGGTCAGAATCTTTTATTTATACGTATTCAATCATAAGAATGGATCGCTCAGTATCCTCGAACTCAATATATATCAAATGTTTTATTTCACAACTATGAATGCACATATTCTAAATAAATATCTCTATACACATTTTAATAGCAATTGCATCACGCTTGCACTGAACCGTATTCAACGCAGCGTGCATTGCAAACGCAATTTGAATATGCTTTTTTGAATCGATAGTTTGCGGAACAGAGTTCTACCAAATTGAATATGTGAAATCACCCAGAGGACTCGACTACTCGATCAAATTCGAGCGCGAGATGAAAATTCATGGACCGTGGGGATAACTTTTGTCCACAAGTTTCTCAGGTTTCACTCTCTTTTCCCGGGACGAATCCGTCCGATTTTCATGAAACGCTTATAAATTGCGAATGAATTGGGAATTCGAGTGACAAATGCATGCATCTTGAATACCCGCGAGGATTCCACTATGTATTTATTTGCATATAGGCGCGCAACCGGACGATTGCGAGAGGCGCTTGTTTAATGAGTATCAGAGCTTAGTATCACGCGAGCTCTTTCACCAATAGCCGTAGAACCGAAGGACTTTTATAGCTAGACGGTGCGGCGCGTCTATCGGTTTTCATACCAGGTACACGGCGCAGCCGGCTTCTCGAATCTAAATCTTCTCTTATGCTCTGTAGCGCACACAGATCGCAAATTTCGTTCGAGATTCCGCTCTGGGAATACAGATAACGACAAATATAGCTATAAAAGATATCACAGCTGTGTAAAGTAAAGCGGGAGGAGAGTGGAAGAGGGATACGCCGGTATCGGAATGCAGCTCTGAAGAAGGGTTTCAGAGAGAAATCTGTAAATCCCTTGCACCAGAGCGCATCCAGATCCGGGCGACTGAATTCTCCAGCGCTCCTTCTCGTTTTTATTCCCCCTCTTGCTCGATCCTACATCGTTACATCTTCATCCATGATGTGTACGTGTATGATTTTCGCATTCTAAATATAGGTTTGATGTACATAAGTCGGATCTCTCGAAACTCTTCCATCACGTGAAAATACTCGTATATCCATCGAGGGCTCTCATCAAGCTTTTCCCCTCTTCGTTTTCTCTTACTCTTCCGCCTCGCTCGACGCTTGTTCCTCTTTATCTCTTCACTGTAATTCGAGACAAGAGCAAAGCGTATCCGATTTAATTGTGTGCCTGAAATAGGGCCACATGCGACTACCACTCGAATGCAATCAGTTTAAGGATTCAGGAAACATGACGAGGTTTCCAATCATGAAATTTCCCATGGATTACGATGAGTACAGTCACAATGTTTCTCGAAGAACCAAAAAGGGATTCGTAATTGAATTGCGCCACTAAACAAAAAATTGAAAATTGCAAGAGCTTACATAAAATATTTATTGATGAATCAAACAGAGCAAATGAAGCCACGATTGAAAGACATAATAAATAGGTAACATAAACATATACTCATTTTTTATATACTGAAGGGGAAGGGGGGGGGGGAGGCAAAATGGGCCTCCCTCAAAATTTCAATATCCATAAATTTTTGGGGGCAAAATGAGTCACCCAAAAATTTCGGCAGAACATCTCTGACCAAAATTTGTCTACTCAACAATAGTAAAAAACAATATCCAATCTGAATAACAATATCGAGTAGACGGATTATGAGCAGAGATGTTATTCTGCCAAAATTTCAATAGATATCCATAAATTTTTTGGGGCCGAAATCTGCCCTCAAATATTTTGACACTCAAAGTGTTTAGGAGGTAAAATACACTTTTTGTTTTATAATAGAAACGGTTAAAAAATTACATATGATGAAGGATAAACTAGGTAATGAGTTCAACAGCATTATTTATTACATTTTTTCTTTAAAAAAAAATTCTTTTATGGAAACGAAATAATCAAAATATGAGAGACTAAAACCAGTTCATTACACTAAGGATTCTAACATTTTTTCCTTAAGAGGCCCATTTTGCCCCCCTTTCCCCTATTACATATAGTATTTCCAAGAATATAAAAAAAGAAAATTTATTAGTATTTCCAAAAACATAAAATTGTTTTTATATGTATAGGTACATTTTCTTTCTATAAAAACTTCCTTTCGCTCATATATTTAATTGATTCGTCCATATTTAATAGATCCAATGAAATATTGAATTGAACCAACTAATATTTCATTGGAAATCGCCACATTTTTTTCAGTGTGCTTTTATTTTGATGAACCTTGTGGAAACATGAGGGGATATACAGTACAACCTCGTTTATCCGAGTTCATATGGGGAGAAGCACTTTGGGAAATTGTCCGTATTATCCGAGCACACTCCGTGAGAAGTCGGTTGATCGGGGGCCGGATAAACGAGGTTGTACTGTATTCAATAGTGTTTCTTTCGTTTCCACGTGCGTTCATTTTCGCAAACACGCAATGCGTCATGCACGGTCGAATTAGTAGAATCCGCTCTGATGCGTTGGGCTCGAATCCTTGTTGTCAGTCACGAATCGGTGATTTTCGAGACAGATCTTTGCCTTTTCGGACGCGCTCTCCTAGTTTTGTGTGCTGCCGTGTGCGCGTTTCTGTTGGCAATAAAGTGGAGAGGATTCGAGCGGCGAGAGAAAAGCTTATCAGTAATGTCCTACGCGAAATAGACGAGCGCAATACATATATACGTTCGCTCGTTACATCTGAATATACAGCAGCAGAGCATGGAGGCGTATCTTATGAGATTTAACGCTTCGGGTAAAGCAAAATGTTCGCTGTTGATTGACAGTAATTTATAATACATCACGTATTCTGCAAACGCTAATCCTTGTAACGCATCGATAAATGTGCTCTTTTCGATTTTCTCTCCTTTTATCCACTGCAAAATAAATTTTCCAATTCCACGCTCCACCATACCGTAAGCACTTTCTGCTAAAGGCCTCCGAAGCTTCCCACTTTTGTCCAGAATTTCACGAAAAATTACTTTGGTCAACGTTTATACTTTTTCTGTTGGTAGTTCCATGAGCATTTTCGTTGCGAGGATTTTAGATAAATCCATTTTTGCGGCTTTGCAGAAAAAAATTGAATCTGAGAATTTAATATGTCATATGGAAATCTATTCTGCAAGAAATCACGACTTATACTCTTTGTGGAAAGAAGAGCTTTTGAAAAAATGAAGAAAATGTGAGTGATGTGAGCATGAAAAATAAAGGAAAAGTTTGAGGGAGAGAAGCGGAGTTGTGCATGAATATAAACTTAGGAATCGGATGGAAAATTGTGTGACTATTAGATCGGAAGAATACGGAACGATCCGGTGGGCGTGTCTGCGAGGATTCAATTCCAAAAGTCGGAGCTGCTTCCTCTCCGCACGAGGATTCGTTCCTCTGATACGAACTACGTACGTGAACCTTGGAAAAATGTTTGCGTCAGGGTGCAAAGACTGTCGAGTTTTTTTTTCTTCAATCACTTTGCTGCGACTGTGTTCTCGGTTCAATAATGCGAAAGAACCAGGGAAAAAGAGCTTTGGTATAGAATTTGATGCCGTTTCCCATACTCTGGGGTCTATCAACGGAAATCTTAGAAGAAAATTTGATCTACCCCCGAACTTGCGATAGATTTTCAGTAGATTGTCAAGGCTCCAGTTTCGCATCAAAACAGAATCATGTTATCTATGGAAATAGATAATAGATCTATTTCGGAATGAATTTTGGATAAATTTATAAAACTGAAGAAGAAAATTTTTACAATGTGAGAAACATTTTTTGAGCTTGAATTTTTCAAAAACTGACTTTATATTTTTTTAGTAAAAAATGTGCGCTTAGAATAGGAAAATTTTTAGTATTTAGTGTAAGCAAAGATATCAGTGGTGTTATGTCCGCGAATACTTGAGAATAGATATTGGCGAACGTTATTTGTGGGATTCGGTTACCGAAATGAGTTAAACTCTTGGAGTCAGTTGTTTATTACGAAAATAAACTACTTTATTCCAATAATTCTATACTTAAATACAAGCAAGAGTTATTGCTTCGAGACCGTTGCGCGAGTATCTATCGCGTCCCCTGTTTGTCCGAGACTGGCGATGATTCCCCGGTTCTCGGTTTTTAACAACCAAAAACATCCACGTCTGCCTAACTGGCGATTACAAAACAATTGCAAAAGCCTCTCGACCACGCGAGGGTCTCGTCCTTCAATTGGGACATCGTTTGAGAAATCTCAAAATCGATGCGCTCGCTCCCAGGTTCGATGAACGTGAGTTCAACAATCGTAAGGGAAATGCGTCGACTCCGCGCTTTCACGCCAAGTCGTGACACGACAGTGGGAATGAGTAAAGAACGAAAAAAGGGAAGAGAGCGAAAAACGAGAGCAGTGATGATGAATGGATGAACGAAACGGGAGTGACGAGTTCAACTGTTCTTTTTCGCGAGTTGGGAAATTTCGTACCAAGGACTTAGAAGCATCTTCCATGCAAATTTCGCGCCAACGCAGTCGTGAACTCACACAAGAACATGAACACAGTAGAAAGAAGAGTGAAAAAAAATTCAAGCATTGTGAGAAGTTCGCCTGCATCCAGTTTTCCGGTCATTCTAGCCTGTTGAAATTCTCGTTCTTTCCACTCTGGTGTGCACGAACACACGTGTGAGCACGGACAGGCTATAACGGTAACGATGTTTGGTTACGGTAAGTGTCTAGAGGGGGAAAAAATTAGAAAGGGTAAAAAAGTAGAGGGTAAAGGTGTGGTGATACTGCAAGTATAAAACGGTCTCTTGGCCCTCGGCCTTCCTTTATGCTGGAAGTTTTGCAAACGCGAGTCACAGAAGCTAGTCGAAAGGGTCATTGGGCTGACCGGAGGACGAGATTCACTGAATATTCACTCGCAATTCCCAACTCTAACATAATGTAAACCGATGTCTGTGTGTTTTTTTCCAAGTGTTTACTGATGTCCTCCAAAAATCTGGAATGACTTGACGCGAAATATATGATATTAACGTAAATCAATATATGGCTGAATATCACTGATAAAATGGAGGATGCAATAGAATTTAGAGCAAACGATAAAAAAACAACGACAAAAAATTGAAGCTGCCAATCACAAAAATCACAGAAATTTTTTCGAAAATAATTGAAAGTGAGAAAAATATAAAATAAATTTTGTGATATCAGTGCTGAGTAAGCAAATGGCGAATAGCATGAAGCTGCGCATGAGTTGAAGCCTCGTGTGATCGCATTGCTTTAGCACTTCTACCGTCGGAGTGTGAACCGTCAGAAATCCACGCGTTTATGTAGCGATATGTCAAACGGAAATCCTTCACTTCGCACGCACATGTATCACACCATACCTATTTCAATAGAAGCTATTTAAAAAATGCTTTTGAGATAATTTTTAGTTGTATCTACATTTTTAAAAAAATATTTATTTACTTTTCTTTAAAGTTAATGAAGTAATCCATAGAACTTTTAATAGTGAAATAATAGTGAATGCATGTAAAAAACAATTCCTGGACTGCCGTTTATATTAGTCCGAGATTCAGTGTGTTTTGTTTCACAGCAAAAAAGAATAAAAATCTCATCCCCGCAAGTTGTCAAGGACAACGTGCCGAAATATTTTCATTATCAAAGCAGTTTGGGAATAAAAAACAGCGACGAGATTAAAGCATTTTCTTTACGCAAAACGACTGTCGAAAAACGCACTTCCCAAGCAATCATGAAAACCCTTGGACATATAATGTTTTGCTTAAATGGCATGACTGTCGAAAAACGTTCTTTTCAAGCAACCATCATAAAAACCATTGAAAAAATAATCTCGCTGTAAATCTCATGAAAATATTAGAACGATTCTCGAGATGTTTTATTTTTAAACGAAAAAAAAGAAGGCAAATCTCTGGTTTAATAATTTTTTTCTTGGAGTTTTTCTATTCTGGCTCTTTCGTTTTCTATCTCGCTGCCTCACCGCTTAACCTGACCCTGGTAAAGATGAACCTTTGCTACGAAGATGAAAAAAACCTCAGCGCGGTAACGACTTTGCAGTCGCTATAAGTGCCCGGTGGAAAAAGCACTCGGGGAGTACGCTGAGAAAGGACATTCGTGCTGGAACTCTATCTCGAGGGAGCATCCTAGCACCTCGATGGCGAATAAAACCATACGACGAAAAAAGAGAAAAGATTCTCGTGTACAGATATCCTGGCTATTCGCGAATAAACGCGGCGACGAATCGTTTCGCATGCCACATCCGTTCAAGACTTTTGTACTCCGGGCTATAGAGAGTCTTACACATTGCACATTCCTCCAAGTAAAGTATACGACGCTTAAAAAGCCTTGCTGAGATAGCTGAACCCTGAAAGTAAAAGATTTGCGATATAAAACAAAGCAGATTTCCCATACCGATAATACTCTCACGATGACGTATTTGACATTTTAAAAAATCACTTCGATATTTCATCGTACATTTATACGTACCTATATGTTTAGAATGGTGTACGTAAATCATTTATTGATCGCTCGGGATAGGAAATCAGTGTCGTTTTTCTCAATCTGAGTCGATTTTTTCCAGATTCAAAAAGTGATAAATATTTAGTTCTTTTGGAATTTTGGATTTTTTTTGTTTGCACGAAATATCGTATTGGAATATCGAGTTCCACCTCATTCACATTATTGTTCAACAACGTTCGTTTATTATTAAATATATATTCATTCATAATAAAAAGACCATGATTTTTCAGGAGTTGGCTCGATTCACGAGATTTGTCGATTGAAAATGGATCTCAATAATTATTTCTGTACTTGAATAATTAACAGTTCGAAGAATTTCAATAAAATATCATCTCCCCTAGAAGGTAAGTGTTTTATGCACAAAAGAGATGGTGAAACAGGCGGTCGAAAGAAGAAAAAGGAGTTGGATCGATGGAAGGACACGCAGTGTCTGGCACTCTGCTCCACTAAACAAACATTGCTCGAATGGTTATTTACATCTGCTCGATATACAACCTGAACGATCGTTCCGTATATATAAATATTGGCGAAAGGTATATGCACCTCTCTGTTCTTTCTCGTCTTTCCCTTTAAAATCCTTCAGTCTCTCTCGTTTTCGATTTTCGATGCTCGGAACTCGACAGTGAAAGTAAATGAAAGTAAATATAAATTCAACAATAGTCGCGGAGAGTCTCATGGATTTCACAGGTTGTCATATTTTACTTTGTTTGGTTTTGATGTTTGTTCATTTTTACTTTCAATTACGTGGAAGCTTTTATTTCGTTTTCAAAGTAATGCGTCATCGGCGAAAAACATTTGTTTCTTCAAATTGTATTGAATAATATACAAATTTAAATTATTTTAAGTATTAACAATAATACCAGAATTTCATGTTGCAATAACATTAAATGGCAAGAGTTTATGAGTATACATTCAAATCAGAGCAAAAGCCAGTAAGAGTTGTAGGGATGACCTAAAAAAAATTGCGGTACCTCATGAACGATAGAAATCAGAACATGCTGCCAAGAAATGTATATCATTAGCTCTCTGGAGGTTTTTCGGAGTTTTTCTCGGAGAAGTGGCATCAGTGAAAAAGTGGCCGCCAGGTGTAGTTTTGCGAATTGAAGACTCCAGGAGTTTCCTATCTTGAAAAAAAGAGGATTTTTTTTCCCAGTGAAATACGGCATGGTCCTGAGCTCGCCATTTCGTTTTATCAAGACTTTTCTTCATTCTAGATAGTAAAATAACTCTTTGTTGGGGCGATAACATGGAGTCTTTCACGAATAGGCGTATACTGAGCTTATCAAATGGAGTACAGGGCCAGAAAAAAGTAACCAACGTAAGCTGGTGAAACCGAAAGAAAAGAAGAATAGGGGAAAAGACCATGCAAAAAAAGTAAATGCACGCTTTTGATCTATAAAAAAATTGAGTGCATGAGAGTAACTGTACGGCATATATTCTAGTTAATTTTTTTACTCGCATTATTTTCTGAAAAACGGAAGGACTTGAGAGTGGACCTTGGCTCTGAAAGTGAGGAAAAGCGGAGGAAAAAATTGTACATGGAAGGTGGAAAGAGAGCCTTGAAAACGAAACGGTTTCTTCGAAGGCATTCGAGCGTATTTTTCCGCTTTGGTAATGCTGTCAGGAGCTAGTGGTAGAGGGTAACGAATGGTCAGCCGAGCTCGATACTTTCAACGTAATATCGCTGCCCGGCTCACGTCATTACACGTCAATTCTCGAACGTTTTACTCGGAACGAAACTCGCCGGGGAATTAACCTGAAATGTTATCGCCGCTTTTCATTTTTCATTTTTTTTGTGGATCCTTTCATTTCTGACATTTTTTCCACAAACTCTTTTTCTTCCAGCCAGATTTTCTCACCATTAAACCAAAATGTAGCCATGTTTGAACTAAAACTTTCTGAAGAATTATAAACTTTATATAGACGAGAGAACTTTATATAAACGTTTATATTAGACGAGAGATAAAAATTAAGATTATATTGAAAAATTGCTCAATTTTTTTTCATTCATTTCTCTGTACAGTTTGTTGTTCAAACGTAAAATACGTCATGCAATATATACCTCTGAAGACTCTCTTTTCTACGAGAATTTAATATCCACCCGGATGAAATTTATCGTGGGGGAAAAAATATTCGTTGAGATAGGAATGAGCATCGAAAACTGATAGGAGGACCCGCAAATATATGAGGCACACGAATACATATATACATTCAGTGAAAACTGACACCCTGAAAAAACGTATAAGCTACGAACTTTTTGAAGTTTCTCGCCGGGGCGTATGGTGAGTAATATTTTATGTCGCTTTCACCGTGATGAATAATTGTTGAATTTTTGAAAACCTGTCCACTCGAGTATGCTCGATGAAAATTTCATAATTTTAAAGAAAGGAATGAACCTGATGAGTAACATTGATATAAAATGCGAATTTTCTGTTGAGTCCGAAACAATCATAAAATTTATAAGTAATCATAACAAATAAAAAAAGCGAATCCATGTTATTCCATACGTTAATTAAATGGAAGTAAAAGTTTCGAATGTTTTTGATTGGAAAAAACAAGAGCTAGATACCACAAATAAATGTTTTTGCTGTAAATAAAAAGAGGAAATCTATTTCGTTGAGACTGAGCTACGTGTAATAAGACTCGTTTGGCTAGAACACGTTTAAGGGGTTTCGATACCACTTATCTACAATCGCATGTTAAACACATAGGAAATTGAAAAATGATAAGAATTTGATAAAATTTGGCGAGCATGTT
>JAPYYX010003758.1:0-10661 GCA_030522605.1 Cremastinae sp. B BG-2022a | reverse complement strand
ATTCAGTTTTTGTATTGTATTATCTAGTCTTTGATCGAAGGATTTGATAAAATATCAATTTTTGAAAAAATGGTCGGCGGTTGAAAGTGAAAGTCTAAAATTTCTTCGAAAAAATCACTTCATTGTCCTCTATACAAAAAAAACTGCATCGAAAAAAAATCCTTCAATCAAGGACTACATTATGATATTAAAAAAAAGTATGCAAAAGGTCAAGTAAATCGATCGACTTGTTTTTGAGATATCGTGGCCACCGATATTTAGTGAGTTGTTTCGAAAAAATTCTGACTAGACGTAAACCCTTCAAGGGTTTATAATAAAAAAATTATGAAACATAGTTAAAAATATACCTTTCACTATAGAACAAAAGACAGAGCGAAACCTGCAGTCGTTTTTCCAAAAAAAATTCACAAAAACTCGACTTTTTTTTCGGCCGACGACTAGATGTCCCTTAATACCAGAGCTCAAAAATGAAACGTCAGATCTTCATTTCTTAAAAAATTATTTTCTCCAGGACGACATGGTCGATGACGTGCAGAGTTTCGTCGCGGCTGCCGAAGTATTGAAAGAGAGAGGAGCCATGAAAATTTACGTGCTGGCGACTCATGGATTGCTAAGCTCGGATGCACCGAGATTGATAGAAGAGTCACCAATCGATGAGGTAAAATTTCATCGCGATCTCATTCAGCTATTCAGATCAACGTTACATGTAAATTTAAAAAATTCCCTCTTCCCTCAGGTGGTCGTGACCAATACCATTCCTCACGAGCTGCAAAAAAGTCAGTGTTCGAAAATAAAAACCGTGGACATAAGTATTCTTCTCGCCGAGGCGATTCGTCGGATTCACAACAAGGAGTCGATGTCTTATCTCTTCAAGAACGTGACCACGGAGGATTAAATAATGAAAAACAACAGATATCGAGACAGATAAATAATCAATATCCGGAAAGCGAAAGATACATCGAAAAACGGAATACACGAATGAAACAAGCTTGCCAAATCAAGTCGATATGGAAACCAAATGAAGCCGGATCTTCATGCACGTAAATAAGAGGTCAGAGGAGGTGAAGAATTAACGTGAAATCATGCTGAATTTCGGAAAACAAAAATCAACTTTTACGTATCGTTCCGTATCAGGGACCACAAACAATATACATGTGTCGAACACACATCATTACAGAGCATATTTCACGATTTTTCTATAATATTTTTATATATGTTTTTCTGTAAACGAAAAATATGAATAAGCTATCGAGACATTGAGCGAAATTCATCATCGTCGGTAACTCCTGAAGGCTCGATGTACAATTTTGCACTACGCTTTACTTCTCAGTAGTTCCAACGACGATGAAGATTTCGATTGTTCCTCATCGTATTTCGTTTATAACGGAACGATAGGAAAATACACGTGGTACATTTTCCGATTTCCTTGAGCAGAAAGTACGTTTCTACCACTGGTTTTTAAGCAACACCAATTACAAGCAAAGCACTTGCGAATAATTTGTACGTTACCCGAATATCCGTGCTTCGTCTTTTTATAAGCTCATTTCTATTTTTTCCTCGTACCCTCGATCACGACGGTCAGGGTGAAAAGCGAAGCGAACAAATGTCTGAAAGAGAAAGAGAATTCGTCAATAGAACGTGAACGGAACGGCTCGTGAAAGTATCCTTAAATAAAAAAAAAAGTTCAATCGAATCCAGCGAAGTATTAAAAAGAATAAGACAAAACAAAGAGTAGTTCTAGTTGAAATATAGCATAATCGATTGCATAATTATAAATATATTTATAGTGTGTCTTTTGGTGTTGAAAAATATGAAGAAGCGATGACAGTTCAATTAATTAATCATGTATGAGTTTTTTTTCCATACCGGGGATAGCTTTTGATCGTATATGTAGTCGAAATGCAGTTTCTCAATAAATATATATATTTCATTTAAATCTTTAGTTCTGGCGCCGTTTGCCGTCGTCATGGCAGCGTAGAACCCAGCAACCGTTTAATTATCCAAACTTTTGTAATAAGTCAAAGAAAACGCGTGTCAATATCGCTATGTCGGCGACAATTGATTTGCAATTTAACAAAATTTCCGTCTCTCTTCAATCTGAGGAAAAATCACGTAGGAAAAAATCGCTCGAGGAGTTGTATCGATCAGTTTCGGAGAGCGAATGGAGCGAGGATGAAATTTTGGCCATTTGGAAGATCGTTCACAAGCCTCTGGCACGAAGTTTGACCGACGATGCGGAATTTTGTCGAAACTTGTCGATCGATTTGTGGATGAAGTTTCTCACTCTCCTGCCGGTGGAGGAAAAAAATATAATACACCTGATGACTATACTGTCGAAGCGATTGAGCTGTCAAGAATTGTTGGAACCCAGCGAGGAAGTCAGATTGAATTTTGTCAAATTGTTGAGATTGGTTATCGAGAGATATACAAAATATTTGACCATTTATTATGACGATTTCGTTGCTATTTTCGCGCGAACCGTCACTGACAGTTATCCGGAAGTCAAGAGAGAAACCTGCCAATGCATCGAGGAAATTGCCAGGGCGATACCACAGCAATTTTACTCTCGCTCGAGCGACCTGGTGAAGCCGACTTTGACCAACTTCACTCATCAACACTGGAAGGTCCGAGTAGCAAGTGTGAAGGCCATTGGAAAAATTTTACTCTATGGAAACAGCAAATCTATGGAGCAAGTCTCGACTCCTCTGGCGGAGAGACTCTTCGATCAGAGTCCAGCAGTGAGATTAGGTAATAATAAAATTTAATTATAATATTTTTTGTATATAATATAATATAATATGTATATTATATTATATTATTTTATATTATATAATAATGTATAATATCATAACATTAATTATAAACAATAAATTATTTAGTATTCCAATACTTAATTATGGAAAAAATTGTCTTTTTAAAAATTATTAATATAATTAGTAATTATTATTACTAATTAATAATTATTAATTTTAAAAAGTGCAATGTTTAATGCTCGTAAAATTGCTGACAATTTTTTTGGTAATTTTTTTCATAATTAATTGTTGGAATATTACATATAATTAATTATTTTTCTGCCAGGAAGTAAATATTAAAAAATGTTAAAAATTTTTCAGCTGTTATAGAAGTTGCTGGTTGTTGGCTCCTCGAGCTTCGTGATCGTTATAGTTGGTGGCACAAATTGATACCCCTTCTTGTGACTGGTCTTCACGACGAGATTCCTGAGATAAGAAATCGTGCAGGAATACTGTGGCGAGAGGCTGGAGAGCTTTACATGAAGGAGAATGAAAACGATACTAAACTCAAAGATCAAATGGATTTCTTGATCGAACACCCAACGCATTATCCTCCAGGAGGTTTGTAATTGTTATTTAATTATTTAAAATAAAACTTCACACTTTTAAATTTAAAAAATTTTATTTTTTATTTTTTTCGTTTTCAGTGGAAAGACCAAATCTTGGATGTCGTGTAATCGTCAGACAAAATCTTTGCAAGCTGATACCTGGTATAACCAGAGAACTTGGTGATTGGTTGAACGACGTCAAAGTTCGTTCTGCTCAATTATTATGCGTTCTGATATTAAACGCAGAAGAAAATATAACGCAGCAGATCGATAAAATGTTGCCTGCCATGTATCGGTAAGATTTTTATTTCATTAACAAAAATAAAATGTAATTTTAGAAAAAAATGTGCAAAAGAAAAAAAATTACATTTTTTTTAATTCGTAATTTTTATAGAGCCTGTAACGACGAGGATTCGCGTGTCGTTGAAAATGTTGAGCTCGCTGCCGAATACTTGGGATACTTCGTACCTCCGAAAATCTACTGCGATCTCATTCTTCCCACTCTCGAGGAATCAATCACTTCTGGACACTTGAGAATTTTCGCTGCTGTCCTCAGAGGTAGCGAGGCTCAGGCTCTACAATCAAAACTCTCTGAAATTAGTAAATTTTTGGCACAGTCTCACGTTTGTAGAAGCAAAAAACCGCGATATCAGGAACAATTGGCCCGCTGCTGCGAGTCCCTTATTCGAGTTTGCCAGAAGGCAAGTTTTGCAAATATAAATTTGTTACGAGATTATTTAATTTACAAAAATATTATTTTTAATTTGATTTTTCCTCAGGATTGTGCTGATGTAGCTCAGGAACTCTTCACAGTTCTCTTCACTCTGATCTCGACGTGTCAGGAAGAAAAAACTCTGAAAGTCGCCGATGATCTTCTCGAGGAGCTGGCACGGATTGAAGAATTATCTGGTCAGGACGAACTCTTCGAATCGCATCTCAGACTGATTTTACTTGATCTGCAAGACTCCTGCGAGGCTTGGACGATCTACAGCGACGAGTTGCAGATGTTTCGTACTTGCTTGACACGAAGCAATACCGCAGCGTCCATGAATGCTGAAATTATCTTGTTTATACTGAAGGCAACGATGAACGACGATTCCGATCCGGAATTGAGATTGAAACTCTTCATTCTGCTCGCGAATTATTTTCAACGAAGAAACGTTACCATACGTCGCATGGAGAATAAAAGAACGTTCATCGATTCTGTACTGAGAGACGTGATTTTTCCTGGACTCGTCTGGTCAGCTGGAAGATCGTCTGAGGCGATTAGAACGGCGGCTCTATCTTGCCTCTGTGCTCTTTTCGATCACGATACCTCAACGAGTCATCATCCTGTTGAGGTCCAGAAAAAAAGTTCTATTATGGAAACAATAAAAGTTCAAAAATCTGAGAAAATTTCTTCAGACGATGGAAGATCGAAGGAAATAGAAAGCGAGAACGTGAGAGACGATAAAGTCGAATTATTCGACGATCCTGAAGTCTTCTTGGATCTGTTTGGAAAGATCGTTCCTGTCCTAGTCAGCCTCGTGGACGATAATGCGAAGAAGACGCGGATGTACGCTTTGAGAGCGATTTGTCTGATCATCGAAATAGGAGAAAAATTGTCCCTGGTGACCGACGATCGCATCAACGAAATTTATCCCTACGTTTTGAAGAGACTCGACGATGGATGCGACGATGTCAGGATTGGAGCTGTAGAAACTCTCGTCACTGTGTGGCAAGCCCGAAGCGAGAATTATGACATTGTTTTCAGTAGAAGTCATATTGATTATCTGTACACGACCGCCATCGTTCATCTTGACGACCCGGAGGAAAATTTCCAATCCTTGATGCTTGGTAAATAATTGTTTTTCACAAAAATATATTTTTTTATGTATTTTTTTTAAATCGAGTTTTTTTACGTTTATTCTTACAGATGCCCTTCTTCGATTGGCAGAAATTCATCCAGAAATGCTGGCACAGAAGATTCAAAACTGCAAAACTAATTTTCGAAACCAGACTGGCTTGGAAAAGCTTCTGCAACATTGCCACAAGCTTTTGCGAGAAAAATAATAGAAGGACGAATTTGAGGATTTGCCAACTGCAGAAGAATATTGCAATATACTGGTATTTTTAAAAGGATTTCATCATTTTCAGTACACAATATATCTCAAAAAAGTGAAATTCCAATTATTTCAATTTTGAATACGATGGAATTACGTTAATTACGTTAATATTAACAATATAGTGAATAGATTAAAGTGTTTGCTTATAGTGATATATTGAAAACGTCTTGAGAGATGTAAAAAAGGCTACAGAATTTATTTCATCAATTTTACTGAAATAAAAATTGGCGTGAAGATAATCTCCACGAAACGATTTTATAAAATTTTCTCGAAACAACTCTTTCATCGTATCAATTATTTTTCATTTCTCAAAAAAGCAATTTCTAGATTTAACATATTTTTTCTCAAATTTATTAACTCGGAACATAAAATCTTCACATATGCACGTATTTTTATAAAAGACAAATAAAATTATCAAAATTATATATTAATTAATAATATTAATTAATAATTTATTAATTTACTCAGATTCATCTTTTGTTTCGAGTACAGGAGTTTTCGTCTTATTAAACTCTTCTCGTCTTTTTTCCAGCTCTACGCACTTCTTGAAATTCGTGAAACTCTTCTTCGCATCATTTTCGTATCGCTCGCGATAAGGATTTAAGCTGTATCGAATTTCGTCCATGGCCAAGTATATGCTGTCGGTGTAAATGGGGAATACCACACCAATCTTTTTCAATTTCTCATCAATATTGAGATCATTTAGTCTCTTTTGAATCTGTTGAAGAAAAAATAAGAATGAGAGAATGAAAAAAAATGTATATCAAGTATATACAATTCTTTGATATTTTATCTCGATTTTTTATTTTTTCTGACCTCGATGCATTCGTCGTTTTGGCAAGTGGGTGCTGAAGAATTCAAATGTTTCAGTTCCTTTTTAGTGTCATCGTAAATCGCGATTCCCTCTTCCCAGGCATAGGTCGCGTTCTTCTGATCTATTGAGATGGGATCATAAGCCAATTCGTTGTAAATGTTTATCAACTCGTTAATCCTGTTAACGAAAGAAACGCATTTTGTAGCCACTTTTTCTTTGTAATATTCTGCCACACTGTCGTTCTCCTAAAGAGTTAAAAAACAAATTTTTATTCTGATATTAAAATTATTATTATTCATTCATAACATTCAATTCAATAATGTCAATGTCAATAGCAATATTGGTAATTATTTTAATACTATGAGATTGATTTGTCAGTAATTAATTTGTCACTAATTAATTTGTTAAATTTTATCAATTAATTGATTTATTAAATGTCAAGCCGTGAAAATATTTTTCAACAAAATAGAATTTACCCTTTTGAAAATATCTTTCATTCCATAATATAGATTCGAGGCAACATAGTTAGTCTGTGCATCGATGTCATCTTCAGGCGTTACTGCATAAAGTTTCCAGTATTCTGCTTCAAATCTCCAGAATGTGGCGTTAACATTTTTTACAAGCTGAGTGCGAAATGTAAGATCGACACTGGCCTGTGAAATATAATTCACATCTTGAAAGTTTTGAATATGGGATATGAAGAATTTGGATAAGAATTTAACTCACATTATTGCTCACGAGTGACGAGTTATTTTCTGATGGAGTCGTAGAATCAATTGTTGCTGAGACATTTTCGCATTTACATGAGTTCAGCGCGACACCGATCGCCTAGAAAAAATTTTTTAAATATAAATTTATAATTATTGCTATAAAAGCAAAGTGTGGGTAATTTTTTAAAAATTTTTATTTAATTTTCAAAATGATTTAATTTCAATTTAATCGATTTAAATTCATGTCAATTGAATATTGATATTTTGAAAACGGAAATTTTCAAGAATTAATACATTACCTCAGAGACGAACAAAGCGCAGAAAAAAATTACAAATTTTAACATGATTGTCTAATTACTCGTATAAGTAGAACGAAAATGATAACTTGATGAAATTCTAGACCAATTTATATACGAATTCTAGGCTGCGAAAATAATTGTGTTCGCAAACTGTTCATATTTGGAAATACTTGAAAAATATCGGCACAGTTAAATACATAGTTTAATCTAGAAATATTATAATTTGATGAATATTGATACCAGTTTATATACGAGTTCTAATACACTCTGAAACCATATTGCGTTTTAAAAATTCCTTTTATCTTGAAACACCGAATGAAGGTCGACTTAGTCAAGCAAACACTATATTTTGGTCCCAAAATGTAATTTTCCTATTACAGATATAAAATATTTAACGCTATCTTGCTCTCAAACTGAATTCGAGAATCGAAGGAATGATAAAATAAAAAATGATATTTTAGTTTTTAAAAATCACTCATTGAATAATATTCAATTATTTTATTGTCATATTTTTTTTTTGTTTCAAATCATTTTTATTGACCGATACATCTCAAAGGTAAAAAAGGAAGACACTCTGGAAATAGTAAAAACACAAGGGAAAAAATCAAAAATATAAGTAAACTGAAAATAGTTACCCATATTCGAGCTATTTATTGACGAAGTCGGAATTTTTTCTATCTACGACCAAAATTAAAAACGTGCTGATATCATTTTTTTATAAAGATTTAGCACGTTTTGCAAAACCCATAAACTTTTTCGTGCCTTGTCTACGATTTCTCCGATATTTTGGACACGTGTCTAAAATATTATCGTAAAAATAATTTTAGCGAAGCTTTATTTGTAGTCGCACTATCTTTAATAACACTTGCTCATACAAAATAATATAGAATTATGATAATCAAAACATAAGATTATTATTTTTCTAATATTAAAAATCTGTATATTATAAACTGAATTCGCGAGTCGAAGCAATGATAAAATATTTGAAAAAATTATATTTTCGTTTTTAAAAACTGATCGTTGAATAATAATATTCAATTATTTTATTATCATAATGATTACTTAATTTTTTTGTTGACCGATGTATCTGGAAGATAAAAAAGGAAGACACTTCAATAATAGAAAAAAATTAATCCATTATTTTCAATTCAATAAATTTTATTTTTTACATCATAAAACCAGGGCATACAATCTTTGCATAATATGCAAGATAGATAGAGTCGTCAACGTTACATGACAAAATTATTATTCACTCAAACATAGTTAGGTATCCATATCCATTACTTTTTTTCCTGCCATTGCGTTTGCAACCGACTTACGTAATTAATAATATTCACATTTTTTTTTCTTGTCCTCGGGTGGGTTTCTTTTCTCGTTATATGTGCAATTTAAGCAATTCTGAAAATAGTAGAAATATGAATAAACGTCTTGTTCGTATTCTTTTTGTTCAGATTCAAATCCGTTTTGACTGAACCCTTGAGCCGATTGAAGAACATCGCGGATAAGGTTGAATCTCTCAGACATTTCATGCAATTTTTCACCAATATCGAGATTACTTAGTTGATTTTTTATCTATTGAAGAAAAAATAACAAAATGAAAAAAATGGAGATCAAGCAAGGGGGGCAAAATGGGGTATCCCAAAAATTCGGTGAGATATTGAAAATTTCTCTTTGAAAAATTTTAAATTTCTCTTTGAAAATTTTTAAATGTTCTTTTCTGACCTCTATGCATTTGGTCTGCTCGCACGTGGATGCCGAAGAATTCAAGCGATTCAGTTCCCGGGTAATCCATTCATGAGTCTCGTTTATCAATGACTCTCTATATTGGGCCCTATATACGTCGCTTCTAATTTGTTGAAAAAGATAATGAGCTGGAAAGCCCTTATACTCACGAACCCAGTCTAATACCCGTTTGCATGATTCGGCGAGTTCTCTGTCTTCGAATTTCTCTGCGTTGCTCTCGTTAATCTAAAAGATGAAAAAGTTATTTTTTTAAAAAGATATTTTTTTTATTATAATTATTTTTATTTCAAAATCTATGTTCTCTAAAACTTTAAATAAAAAAATAATTATTTTAATGCCAAAATATCGTACCATTTTTTAAATCAATCGTGAATAAAAATATCTGTCATAAGAACGTGTGTATTAGAGATGAATTTTAAAAACCAATATCTCGACTTCTAGATGATAAAATGTCTTGAAATTTGGTATACTTGTTTATTTAAGTATCATCTAGGCCTATGCAAAATTTAAAAAAATCTATCTCAAAAAATTTAACGCTACTCCCACCCTAAGCGATCTTCCATCGAAGTTAGTGCCCGGTTGAAAAAAAAATATTAAAAATGAAAATATCCGAAAAATTCCAGTTCGTACTTATAAAGGACATCCTAAAGATGAACCATGAATTTTTTCAGATTTTTCTATCAAGAATTGTGCGCTTGGTAGCGCGCCGCCGGAAACGACCCCCCTACATACGCCGAAGGTGCTAAAAAACCCTGCATAGACGGAGGGTTAAATCCCCAGCAAAGTTTACCACTGTCTGCGTAAGAATATAATATATTTGGTCGCAAAATATAATTTACCCGTTTGAAGATGAGGCTGAAATTATTATATAATTTGGGGGTAACAACGCTGATCTGTGCCTCTATGTCAACTGTCGGTAATCCTGCATAGCCACTCGCGTATTCTGTGTCGAAACGCGTCAATGCAGCGGTAATATTTTGTACTAGCTCGGTACGGAATACATCGGCCTATAAAAAATAATTCACATTATGAACAATTTTAGAAATAAAATATGATAAAATTTGATAAGAACTCACATTACTATCAACAGCTGACGAATCAAGCGCCGCACCAATCGCCTGGAAAAAAATTGTTCCAGTGAAAACTTATGAAGCATTTTTATAAAAAAAAAATGAAGACCTCTTTTTCAATTTTTACTGAACTTCTTAAATTATTGAATTTTAATTCAATCAATTTGAATTTCGAAAAAATTTAACATTCAAATTAAAAAAAAAATGTTTGACACAAATGAAAGGAAATTTTCAAAAATTAATAAATTACCTCAGAGACGAACAGAGCGCAGAAGAAAGTCGTGAATTTCAGCATGATCGTCGAATGACTCGTGGAACTAGAACTCGCAGAGAGTGATGATTCGAAGAAGGTCTTGAACAATTTATATCCAAATTCTAGGCAGCGAAACAATGATGTTTGCAGATGAATTACGGAAAAAAATTATTGCTGCATAAAATTATATGTTGCCGTATCTTGAATTATCGGTCAAATATTAATTCCGGGTAATTGTTCGGATGATACCCCCCCCTTCCAAGGGGGTCGGGGGGTGGGGGAAATGTTAGTTTATGGCCCCCCAAACAAAACCCCATAAACAGTTTG
>JAPYYX010003751.1:0-11623 GCA_030522605.1 Cremastinae sp. B BG-2022a | reverse complement strand
AGCCTCTTTCAATAGATACTAAAATACAAAAAATTATGGAGAAAATCGGAGATGCGAAAGCTAGATGGTGTCCGAAATGGGGTGGAATGCCTCATATGTTTAAGTCTCATTGTGAGTGTATTATTTATGAATTGAAAAAAATTCATATTAAATTGAAATCATAAAAGTGAAGTAAAGAAATAAAATTTTCAGCTACCATGAGAAAAAAAATTTTTTTAGCGGACTAAATGCGGTACCCCCCCCCCCCCCCAAGTAAGAAAACAATTTTTTTCTTATAATTTTTTAACTTATGATTAGCTTTGACGTCTTATTTCGAGTAATTAATTGATGATTGATTTTAAATTTTGTTCGAATGTGTTTCATTACTAAAGAAAATGTTCTTCTATCTGTTATGTTAATTGACTATTCATTTTTGATTAAATGTGTAGTCAAGTTTCCAAATATACCGTTCTTAACAAAGAAAACACTATTTGATATTAAATTTTATCAAATTTTTAAATAATGATAATCTTCACCAAATTTTTGGAAAATTGCCCCCCCCCCTCCATATAATATTCTAAAATATTGAGATTTTAATTCGATTTTAAAATCCAGCGAGTTTTTTTGTATTTTTTCGGTTTTAAGGACATTAAAATTTGAAAACTAACAGGAAATTTATTTACTCGCGAGTTCACCCGGTCCTGCTTGGCAAAAGTCCCTGGACACCTTTTTTGGGTATGCGACGTGCAGACATGTAGAGAGAGGAAATTATGCCGCAAAGTCGATATAGAAAAGATGCACCAAAGCAAGCCATACTTTTGACTCCAACATTTTACGGTTCGTTCGCCACATTTTTCCCCTGAACTTTTTAAAGCCTCGTTCTGAAATTATTTTATATTTTTTTTACTCCAATAATATATTATGGACAAAATTCTCTATTGGCATAAAATTTGCCGAGTTCGTGCGTGACGGATTCGTCTCTCGGTGTGAATTCTAAAAACGTCGAGGCAAAAAGCATTTGTTGAAATTTTATTTGAAAAATATTCAATAAAATTAAAATAACTTAGAAAATAAATTGAATATAAAAAATAAAACATTCGTTGGATGAACGAAAAGAACGAGTGGAAACAGTTGCAAAAAAGTATCGAAAATTCTTTTCATCTCTCGATGTTCTTTCGAGTCAATATAGCAAACGAAAATTCGTTCGTTTATCTGTGTATTCGAACCTCGGTGTGATTTCAACGTATCAAGCAAATTTTCCGAGAGCGTTAGAAAGAGGGGGAAAATCGTTTCGACGATCCTGATATGAATATACATTTTATCGAGCATTTTTTCCGTCTTATCCCACTTTGTATACGCATATAATATTCCGAAATTGTATATTTTTATATGCGTCGAGCGTGCGCACGTAAAATTATCGCAAGATGTGCAAAATTCGTGCACGGTATAGGATGGGGTGAGGGGGGCAAAATGGTGTACCCGAAAAATTTGGAGACAATTTTCGATATTTCGAAATTTGATAGAACTTAATATCGGCTAGTTTTTTTTTGCTAAGAAAATTATGGTAAATGTTAAGAAAACGTCCCCCACGCCTGAGGGGGACAAGAGGTGGTGGGAATTATAGTTTTTGACCTCCTGAATACAATGCTGAAGAGAAATCGCGTCGGTCACCCCCCCCCCCCCCGCCAAGCTACCCCCCATTAAAAATAACAAAAGGCGAAAGGGGGATATTTAAAAAAAAATGGTTCGAATAGTCATATCAGGTAGGGGGAAGGGAGCCAAAAAGGTAATAGTCCCAAGTACCGAGCCCCCTCCCTCCTTCAGTGGGGCTTTATGGTGGATGGAAAATGATTCCCTCTGTCGAATATTTACCCCTCCAATTTTTCATTTAGTGTAGGTTTATGACGGTGAGGGGGCGCCCCGGGCGGGGGCCCCCCGGCCGGACCCCCACGGGGGGGGGGGGGGGGGGGGGGGGGGGGCTCAGTACATGGGGCTGTTACCTTTCTAGCTCTTTTGTATCTGTCTGGTATTATTATTAGAATCATTTTCCATCGGATCTCCCCATCGCCTTTTGTTATTTTTAATTGTGGATAGCTTTGCAGGGGGGGGGGTGACCGACGCAATTTCTCTTCGGCATTGTATTCAGGAGGTCAAAAACTATCGATCCCCCTGCTTCCCCCACCCCTCAGAAGTGGGGGGCGTTTTCTCAACATTTACCCGGCAAAGCTAATAATAAGTTGACAAAGTATAAAAAAAAAATGTTCTTACTTTTTGGAGGAGTATCCCATTTTGATCGCCAAAAAAATTGTGTTTTCTCAAAGCACCTGAAAATTGTATATCTTTACTTTAATTATGATTAAACAACAACAAATTCAGCATATTTAAACCCTTGGAATCGTAAGATTTTTTCAAGTATCCCATTTGGCCCCCTACCCTATAGGTAAAGAAATATACTTTTTATTTTTTATTTATACGTATATTGAAATTCAACAATGTATATAGAGAATGCATAAAATACATTATGGTTGATTCGAATCCAAGACTAAATTTAAAATCCGAAAAAAAATGAGGAAGGAAAGTCGGGAAAAAATCCGGAATGGCGAGGAAGCGGAATTTCGTGCTCGTATATACGAAAAGTTTCAGTTTTCTCATGGCAGGTTGAAAGTCAGCGAAGGGGGCCGAGTAGGGATTGTTTTTGTCTTTGAAAAGAAAAGATGGAAGGCGATTCCGGGCTCGCCCATACGCGGTATATGGGAGAAGAGAATATGAGACAGAGAAGAAAAAAAAGATCAAGAAAGAGAGAAAAAAGAGAAACTGAGAAAGACGGAAATTGCACAGGGAGTCTGCTCGTCGGTTTTCTATCGATTTCCCTCCTCTCCGAAGCTTTCGCCCTCGGTATATATTTTTTTTCTCAGGCTGTTTCTCTCTCTCTCCTCTTTTCCTCGGCTATTTCTCCTCCCATGCAGTCTCACTGCGAGTTCGTTTTATATTCCCTTTTTCGACGCGTATAAATGGCACGGTGGGAGAAATTAACCGATGAATCTTCCCTCGTCGTCGTCCCCGGGATTTACTTCCTGGAGAAACAATTTTTGTTGTTTCGCGTTCCCTCGCTTTAGATGCCATCTCGTATACATATCCTGAAACAATTCACCGAGTAATGCGTTATTTTTCTTTCCGTCAAACCTCGAATGGCCATTCCATTCCTATATAGATGCGCGTTTATTTTACACAACTTTTCTCATTATTTTCGTTCCCCTTTTGCTCAGACCTTTTCCTCTTTTAACTCATTTCATATTTGTTCTTCGTACGAGATTAATATTCTATTATATCGTATACATACCAAACAATTGCCATTTTTTTACTCCTTACTTTCTAACGAATCAATTTCTTATCATTTCATTCGCAAAGTGTCATTATCACTATTACATTAAAAATTCATTAAAATATGGTAATTTTTGTCGATATTCCATTTTATGTTATATATACAATACGACATACAATTTATCTAGAAATGAGGTAAAAAAAAATAATAATCGATATAGGATAAAGTAAATATGTAGTTTCGCCTAAAGTTTTGGATGAAATTATTATATAGATTAATATTACTGATAAAAGTTAATATTTTATTACCATAACATGTAATTCGCTAAAGGTCACTTTTTGTTGAGTTGCTTTCAATAATTCATACTTCTATGTTACTTCATTTCGTTTTTTTATCATATTATCATAGTATTATGTCATAAACGATAAAAGTGAGTTTTATCGATAAATTATTATTGGATTAATCCGTTGAAGAGGAGTGACGAAAAAGGTAAAAAAGGAAAAATAAATAATGGAGAGCAAGGAAACATTCAACCTCGCCTACCGTTTCCTGAGACTCGAATAATAATAATAATAAAGGCGAACGAGGATAATAGCAATAAGAGAAAATATCTGCAATAATCGCAACGTTTCAAGCGCATACCTGTATCGCATGAGCGTTACATCAACTTGGGTAAAAATAGCCTTTCAGCGAAATGGCAATAGAACACGACTCACTTTTTGACTTCGCATTCATCGTCTTGTGTACATAATCGAATTAAATTTTTAAACAAAAAATTGTTTGTTTCTCAACGAAAAAAGTCAAAGGTTTTTTTGTTGCTTTTTTATACATTTTTTCAATCTTCTTTCTCTCATGCAAACGATTGTTGAAGGATTCTGCTGAGAACTTTCTAATTTCATGGAAAAGATTAAAATAAAAAAATTAAGAAATCAGCCTTTCAATTGACGTCTCTTTGGAATCAATTTTATTAGGTGCGATGTTCAACTCATATAAGTGCGAGAAGGACAGGTGCAAAATGGATTTTCTATTTTTCAGAGATTTTTGATATTTTAGAAAAAAAGAAGAGAATCACACGACTCCTTATTCATGCAAAGAGATGTAAATTATTTAATCTCTTATAAAAGAGATTAAAATCAATAAAGAGATGTATAAGAAATGAATTTTTAATTTTTAGAATGTGAACAAAATCAAAAAGTAAATTTTGGTGTCAGAAAATCAATTGATTTTTTATCCATGGTGCATACATTTTGGAGAAAAAATTGCAGTTGCTCGTTAAAATAACGTGAGAATAAATCGATGTCAAATGCAAGGGATGGGAGACACGTGTGTGTTTTTTTTCCTGTCAAACGTCAGAACAATGAGACTCTCAAAGCGTTGAACGAAGTGTCGGCTGGTACACTCTCGAATTCATTATTCATGTTCGTATGCCTGTATATATACATCGTCGGGTGCACTCGTTTTTATCGATGCTTTCTCGCCTCGCGCGGCCCCGAGCTCGATGCGAATAAAAAGGCCGAGCGAGAGAGAAAAATAAGAGAAGAAAATTCTTCTGTCGCCTCCAACTCGCGCGTCTCGCGCGCTACGACTCTTTGCCCTGATGCCGACTCGAAAAACCATCCTCGGAGAACAACGCCCACGCTTTGAAAAATTCTCAACCTCTCGGACAAGCTTTTTTACGGCCGCCAAGAGACGACGAAACCAAATTAACACTATATAAGAAATAAAAACTCTTCTCCATTTTAATAAGAGATTTTAATTACATATATTCATTAGTTGCAAATTAATCGTTTAAAAGTGGATTACGAACCTCAAATATCGATTGCTGATAAAACTACATACGATCTGCCATCATTGGGCCGATATTGGTCAATGATAACAAAGGAACTGGGGAATAGAAATTGAGCTCAGGCTAATTACTTGGACCCAGTGATGGTACAATCTATAAGCCGAGGTAGTACCTAGACTGGTATCGAGGTGGGTCCAACGACCTGCGGCCATCATTGGGCCGATGTTGGCCAATGATAACAAAGGTACTGGGGAATAAAAATTGAGCTCAGGCTAATTACTTGGACCCAATGATGGTACAAATTATAGGCCGAGGTAGTATCTAGGCTGGTATCGAGGTAATATTGGCCAATGATAACAAAGTTACTGGGGAATAGAAATTAAGCTCAAGCTAATTACTTGGACCTAATGATGGTACAAACTATAAGCCGAGATAGTACCTAGACTGGTATCGAGGTGGGTCCAATACTTTGTCATATTGGGGCAATATTGGCCAATGATAGTGAAGGTATTGGGTAATAGCAAATTCCGTTCAATTTGAACCCAATGCTCGCACGATGAACAACCACCAACTATGGGTCCAGTATTATCACTTCAGTAGAAAATCGACGTCGAATCAGTAATGTCTTCCAATATAGGCTCGGTAAAATGCTTAGTTAGCGCAGCGCTTGATCAATGTTGGGCCGTTTGTAAATTTTTTCTAGGGATAATTTCTATAAAAAAGACTCAGAAACATTTCTCATACTTTACAACAAAATAAAATAATAACTTGGTTAAAAGAATGGATAATGGAAGTAATTTTAAAAAAAGATTTACTTCCTCAAAGTTTACAGAAATATTTAAAAATAAAATGAAAGGAAATAATGGAGAAAAATTCAGACAGGCGGATTTTACGACTCTAGTCGAGATTCCTGCGAGAATTAACGCACGTGTTAAATATATACATATGTATGTAGTGAATGTGGAGGCAACACTATTTCGAGTCTGGATCAAAGTGCTTCGATCTCGAGCGTATATATGGATGAAAAAATAGAAAGGTGAGAAGCGCGGGGAGATTCTTAGAAGTTTCGTCTCCCACGAGAGAAATAAACGAACCCGTCACCCTTTCTCGCCCGCACACTCGGCAAAAAAGAGTGGAGAGGAGAATGGAGCGAAGAGAAAAAAGAAAAAAAGGAGAATATGGTCGGAGAGCTCGAGGGCTCTTCTAAGCGTCTACCTGACTCTCGGGCCACCAATCCCGCTCTGGTGTATACTTAATTGCAGTTCTATCCTTCGACGGAGGAGTCAAGTGTCGCGCATGCATGAAACGTGTCAAAGTAAGAAAAAAGAGTCAAAATGAATACATTTATTATGCTGTCCACACGATAGAAAAAAAGTAAATAAAATTTAGCATCTAAAAGTAATCGAAAAAGATTAGAAGATAAATCTATATGTAATGAACATTGAAATCATAATATAAGAAAGCTAATTGAGAAAGAAATTCAAGAATACTGTAAATATTTAGTGAATAAGAGAGAAAGAATCAACCCTTAGAATTTAAAGATTTTTCAACGGGAGATTTTTTTTTCAATTTTTTTCGCGTGTTTGATTTATATTAACGATTGAAATTATTCTTTATAATATAAATGATGAGAGAGGAAAAAATAACGGATTCGATATTTCAAGATGTTTTGTGGTGTATCATGTCAAAATTTTTTTTGGATTTATATCTCGCGAAAAACAATCTCTGCATTGAATATTTGAGGAGTCCGCTGAGAAAATTGAAGGACTTGCGAAGTCCATTCGGTCGATCCGGGTTTATTGACATTGCCATCGGTGAGAGACGTACACGCAATCTCTTTCCTTGCCTTCTGTCCAGACTACGTCTCGACTTCGATCTTTCTCGCTGGCGCAGAGTCTGCATTTTCCTGAAACTGACATTTCGAAACTTTGGCCTGTCTCTTTTCCGTACGCCGGTGCTACAGATATAAATTTTGCACAGGAAATGCCAGCACGAAGTCGAGAATAAGAATAGAAAAGTGGACATCGACGTTCGTTTTCTTTCTCTCTCTCTTTGTCTGTCTCCGTATTCCTGGACGACACCATCACAAGGTTTTTTTTTCGATCCTTCAGATCGAATTTCCCCGATCATAGGACAACCCTGGAACCCGTCCGGTTTTGCAAATCTCTCGAAACGTCGCCAAATAACTTAGCTCTTTTGTGTTCTCGCTATTTATTTGAAAAATTCACTTTGAATCCAGAAAATTTTAAGGAGGTATCATAATTATCAAAATGAACTTTACCAATGGAATCTTTCTGGCAGTAAAGAATATAATGTCAGTTCCTCGATAGCGAAATTTGATGTGGCATTGCCGACTGAACAAGTGAGAATGAACTTGTTTAAAATTGCATAAAAGCTGGAAAAAGCTACAGTCTTTTGAGAAATGGTTACCATACTTTCGTAAAGTGAAGAAAAAATGTATTTAGATTGAACTTTTCGGCAATCTGAAAAAATTCACGAATTCCTTGGACTCGAAAAAGAATTGATATTTTCACATAAAAAATTACAGTTACCGAAGTTCTGAGAGAATCATTCATTCACAAAAGAACCATTTCGTTGACATTTCACGTGACGCCATATACTAATTGATACAGAAAAGTGAATCAATTAACTCTATAAAACAATTTTTTGTTTATTTTGTGTAATATGGAAATGTTTAAAATGAAAAAATCATTTTCCAAATTGAGAAGATTTATCAAATATGGGAATATGTTAAATTCAGTTCCATTTGAAAACGCGAAAAAACAGTTACTGATTTGACTAGCATGAAGCGACAGAACCTCCTTAAAAATATTTTTAGGTCCTTTGAGTTCGAAATTTCTTTTATTTATCGGTTGTTATTGAAAACTTGATTCTGCTCAATATTTTTTAGTTTTATTCTTATCACATACATAACGAAAGAATTGCCATCTTGTTTTTAACTTCCAATTTTTTAAATATTCTAAATATTTTTCAGCAAATACAAATTTCTGAGATCTCAAATCTTTCACTTTAAAAGATTTTTTGACATCCGCACGATTGATCGCTGAACAACGGATTTTCACGCTGAAATCGTGCGAGAGTTGTCACGCAATCTCTTCAATTATTGAACCGAGTGTGTGACTTTGTTGTTTCCAGTCTCTCACTTTTCTCCCGACCTCCCACTCTGCGGCGTGGGAACACGAGCGCGTGACTCTTATTTCAAGGATTTCATCGACCCAACCGTAAAAAAAAGAAAACGAACAAAGTGGCCTTGTCATTCGCGTTACGTCACATTTGTATAGACAAGATATTAATAAATCGATTGAGGACGAATTTAGAAACCAATTCATAGAATTATCAGTAATTTTTTACGATCCATTTTCCTGTTATTAATTTCTTAGAATGAAACACATAAATTTTGGGATGCTATTAATTATTTACTCCTTTTTATTATTTTCTATCTTCGTTTACTTCTATTTACATTGTACATACGAAAAATTCTTAACAATAGTTTTTAGTCCAATTAAATAATTATTTAATTATCTAATTAAATAATTAAATAATTATAATTATTAACCATAGTAAAAAATTATGGAAAATTTAAAAAAATTATGGAATCTCTTTTTAACACGCTTTATTCATGTTAGCTCATGTTTCGCGTTATACACTTTGTATATACACTTTTAATTTGATTTTTATCACGCCAACTTACTCTTAATTTTCATACACTATTTTGCTGGTATTTTTGCAAAGATACTTTTTTCCGCAACGAGAGAAAAAAACTGAGTGATAAAAATGAGGGAAATGAAAACAAAAGAGAATCCGCAGGTTTCAGCGAAGGCTGTTTCGTGTCTTCGTTGTACAAACTGTACAGTTTTCCCAACAGATCGCGAAAAAGGTTAACTCAGTAACTGTGGAAAAACTTTTATGTACATAGAGCGAGAATCGGGAAAGAGGAGCGAGATGGTCACGAGGGGATTGTGGACCAATAGGGGAAAATGTGCTCGAAATCTTTGGCTGTGTGCCTTCCTGTCTCAATGTCCGTTCCATACTTTTTATCTTTCTACGATGTATGGTCATTCCAGTTCTAAATCAATCTATCTAATTATTAAATCTCATAAGTCTTTCAATGGAAGAAGTATATATTTTCCTTACTTTTCTATTTATAAAAAAAATCGTAATGGTTAAGAAAAGGTTCTCCATCCCCAATAAGGGGGGCAGTGCGGGCAATTTTCGGGGGCAATGCCTTATTATAAACCCCTACATAGACCCCCCCCCATCCAAAGTTATCAACGGTTAAAGTTGATAATTTTTAAAAAGTGAAAATCTCTTTTTAATTTGAAATCTCAATTTGATTAAGAAGAACGTTTTTTAAATACTCAACGGACCTATCTAAAGCACCCATCCTCGAACCCGAATTAGAAATATGTACTATTTTGAAATCTTTTGAAAAACTAATTCGCACATCGTGTATTTTTACGCACATCAACCATGTTTCCATGTGCAGATAATAATCGTTTATCGTAATTTTAACCGTTGATATCTTTGGAGGGGGGGGGGGCTATGTGGGGGAGGTTATGGTGAGGGGTTGCTCCTCTGCAATTCCCCCGCTCCCACCCCCATTGCGGGGGGGGGATCTTTTCTTAACATTTTCCAAAAAAATATTTCACTACATGAAATTTCAATAATTTTTTGTTTCTTTGTGGCATAACCGTTTTACTTAATTTTTGTACTTACAAAATGTTTTTAAAAAAGTAAAAGATTGTACTAGATTAGAGGTTAGGTTATTTCCACAGTACGCCTTCTTGACTTTAATACATATATGTGCACACATATATGTAGGTATGTATCCATCCCTTATTTCTTTCTTTTTATTTTCCTTTGTCCCCTAGTTTCTTAATTTTCCCCTCCATTGCGTCCACAGTCGACTTACACCCTAACCCGGTATCGCGTTCGCGCATAGACATAGGAAAACTGCGGAAAACCCGCCCCAATACAGTCAGTCACATGTCTTTTCTGGGTTTCTTGAAGTTATCAAATCTCGAAGAACCCAGAAAAAACCACCTCCCGCTCAGCGTTAACCCCCGAGCAAACATTCTTAGCTAACTGGTTACCCATCCAAGTAATAATGGCCGTGCTCAAAGCTGCTTAACTTGAGCTCACTGTCTACCGTGTATTCATTAAAACGTCGGTTTTATATCGGAGCATGTTTTTCTCAAAAAAATCATCGAATACACGATTTTTAATGTTTTTTTTGTTTTTGTTTCCATTTATTTTAATGTTGCCCGAAATTAATATTTCCATTTATTTATAAAATTTTTTCGATTGCATTTATTATCTTGAAAGAAATTGAGGGGAAATAAAAAATATTAAACAAATGGTTAAAAAAAGTTATTAATACCATACGCGTATGGAGAATTTTTATTTGTACATACTCGTTGAGTACACAAGTCAAGCACGATTTTCCGTGTCAATAAGGTTTTTTTATCTTGTCTGTCTTGAGACAATAATTTCCTGAGCTTTTGGTCTTGGATCTTTGCGCTTTCTCTGACAACGCTCCGTTTCTTCACGTTTCCTCGCGCGTTTTTCGTCTTCCCTTTTTTTTTCTCGTTTGTCGTCCTCTCTCTCTCCGATTCGTAGTTTTGCTGCCTCGGTTTTTCGGGCACTCGCTAGCAACGGAAGAGAGGAAGCAACGAGGAGAAAAGCTCGATCCCGCTGGATAGTAAAATATTGGCCAGACCGTCGGGCGCCATCGTTCTCACCCGCGACGTCGTCGTCGCTTTACTCTCGACCAATCACACCGGTTGTAGTTACGTCCTTTTTTATCCTCGCACACAGTCAGAACTTCTCGAACGAGTTTTTCATCGTCTTCTCTCCCTTTCTCCTAGCTCTCGTCACACTTGTCTCGCTTTTCCAGGGGAAACGTCTTCACCGGCTTTTATCGGTCGGAGCTTTTGACTGTATGAATATATATATATATATATATATATATATTCAGCCTTTTATTTATATAAGGGAATTTATATTTGCATATAGTTCACATACGCAACTTTTTCATTCGAAGCTTTCAGTTTTCACGACTTTATCTGGTCATTCTTCGTCTCTCGCTCCATTCTTTTTTCTTTTTATATATACCGTATACTTTTTTGCTTTTTATCCATTTTTGCCATCGGTCTTTGCATTCCCACGAGTCTGAATACACGGACAACGGACTTTTCTCCGACAACCTCGAATATTTGTAAACATTTTTCTCTTAACGCTGTACGATCCGGATTTCTCGCGGTCTGAAAGGATTTTTCACGTTCTGGAAAGCATATAGCGAGGATAAAGAGCGAAAAAGTCAAAATCATGAAAATCCATCACCATGAAGAATTTGACGTGCGTTTCGTTGATTCAGAATTTTCAAAAATTACATTCGCAATTTGAGATTTTTGTTGGATTATTTTTCCGACCCAAATATCGACCAATAGAATTGCACCATTCGACGTCACGTGGTACAACCTACATGGTATTATACTGATAATTTTTTGATTATT
>JAPYYX010003750.1:0-17698 GCA_030522605.1 Cremastinae sp. B BG-2022a | reverse complement strand
GATAAATAGATAATTTTAAGGCCATTTCTAGATTAAGCTATTTCATTTAGTTGCTAGACACTCAAAAACTCACGTAGCCGTCATCGAACTACCTTAAAGATACGATCTCTTGAAGAATGTAATAGTATATTACACACCGAGGAAGGTGACATAAGGAAGGTCGACCTCGGCTTCGCCTCGGCCGACAATTACATGTGATCTGAGGCTTCCTATTTTACTTTCCGAGGAGTGTATACGATTTTTCTCATCGACGGAGCCGAAAAGCGAGGACTTCGTCCCGCGTAGCGAATTTTAATAAATAATCATTATCAAAATACGATATTTCCAAAATTACATCTCAATAATTGTTTATCGTTAAAATGATCATTTCTTTTCATCTGCGTGATTCAGGAAAAAAAGTTCGCACAAGTGTAAGAATAGCAAAAAAATGAACCAATATAAGATCCAAAATATGTATAAACACAACTGATTATTGTTTTCGTGATTAGAGAATTTTTTTGATCACACAGTATTCCAATCAGACATTCACAGTTTCAAAATTAAAATTTCATTAATATATTTTTTCTTCATTAATTAATTGAGACTTCGAAGATGATTTGCTCAATACACGAAATAAAGAGCTCGCAAAAGCACATATGCGAGACTGGCGTATAACGGAGTGTACATAACAGAGTATGACTCGCGTACGTGATAACTATTAGTGCGTGGGTCGCTTGATGGAAGAGAGATGCAAGAACACCGACTCGTAATCTGTACTTGGGATCTGTCTGGATTCTTTCTCTTTCTCTGACTCGCGGTTTTCCTCTCGACGAGGCTGTGAGCCACTTGTACAAGTATTTTTAAATCATCATTATTATTTGAGCTGATTGATGAAACACGCTTGTTCTCGAGCCCGTAAACTCATATCCCTTCATACATTTAATATCCTCTCTCGTGAAATATTTGTGTAACGTTTGTCATAGCAATCATTAATTTATTCTCACTTGATTCATACCGATTGAAAAAAAACAGGAAACATCGTAATTTTTCTAACGGACTCGCAATTCGAATGAATTATCATAAACCACACAAGAATACTCAAGAATCATAATCGATTTTTACAAAAAGCATTTTATTACTTTTAAAATATTTTTATGGTGGTATAGAGATTTCCTGAGTGGTTGTAGAAGTCTGTGCTGTCTCCTGTGCGGCAGAGAGCCATTAACGGTGCCATAAAGGAAATAAGGAGTAGAAGGAGCGACGGCGGTATCGGAGCATCGGTCAAACTCGAGAGAAAGATAACAGAGGAAGAGAGAGGAGACGTTGTATACAAGTATACAAAGTTAGGACAGAGAGAGGTGAAGCTCTCACTGTGGGCGAATTTGTCAGTATTAAATAAATAACCCATAAAGGCAAGAAGAAGAACATCAATCCCCATAGAAGCATTAACGCCCGATACGAGAGACGGAGCTTGTGGCTGTTATTTTTCATACTGGCCGTCGGAAAATATCGAAAGTGCCGGCGCAAAAAAAAAGAACGAGATGTGTACATTGTGGTGGAAAATAAGAGAGAGAGAGAGAGAGAGAAAGGAATGAAGATAACGATGTATATAGATAAAGCGTAAGTAAAAAAGAAAAAATGACGTGAAGAAGAAGTTCGCGGTGAGCACGAGATGAAAGATAGAAGGAAGAAGCTTTGCCGTCCCTCTTTTTGGATCTCGCGAAATAGAACCTCGCACATTATTTCCTCTTTCTCTCTTTTTTTTTTCTTCTCGAGCTTTTTACGACCTATAAGTTTTGCGTTATAGGCTCGGATGTCGTAGATCAAAAGTGATGTCTCCATTACAACGTAAACAGTCGAAGGCCTGCAAGGGTCGGGCCACCTCTTTTTTACTACCTTATTCCTTAAAGAAATGTCACTTTTCCTGTTTTATTAACATCCTTTACTTTTGCACGAAAATTCGCTATTAAAAGGATACAAAAATGAGATTTGGAGTAAATATTTGTCGATCGTTCGACAAAATGCTCTCGTTATGAATTCGCACAAATGTTTATTGACAAAAAATAAAACTTATCAATATTCTTTGATCAGATAGATCGGATGACAAATTAAATTTTGTTGACATTGCGATGATTTGAATTCTGCGCGCAAATGAGATCTACATATTTGATCATTTCTTGGCCGTCTCTCCACTTTTTTTATACCTGTACAGGTAAGGTACAAGATAAATTCTAATTGAGAGCTCTCTCTTTCTTCTTGGCGAACCGCGAAACCGATCATTACGTCTCTCTGTGTCTTACTAAAAATAAATCATCAGAAACATCACCAATTCATCGGAATTTTATTCAGATAAGTGACACAAATTATAATTTTTATCCATCGTTCCTCAACTAAATAATTGTACTTTAAAGTTTTTAATTTTTCAACAATATATTATTCATTTTATGTATTTATTTATTTTTCATTGAAGCACCGTGGACCTACCTCGGTATATCTCGGCCGCACAAATTAATATAAAATAATAATAATGATAAAAGAAATAGAATAAATTAGCGCTGTTACAGATATTATATTACAGTGTATTGAAAAAAATTGGTTAAAATGAAAAAAATTTGTTTTACCGAAACAAAACATTTAGTTGCATACTCATGAATAAATAATTGAAAATCCAACGAAATATTTGGTATGGTATCTTATGACTAGATAATTTTTACTTCGACGAAATGATTGCTGAAATAACAATTTTTAAGTTACAAAATCAATTTAGTTGATCGAACCAATTTTTGTAATGTGTGATTGTGTTGTTAAATATTAACTTTACAATTAATAATACATTTTATTATACATGCACAGGCAAGGACATTAGAAGATTTTAATATCAATGCGGTGTGATATTTTATTTTTTGCGATCAATGAAAATTCAAATATTGAGAAATGTTAAGATAAAAATGGGTTAATTATATTTAATTTATGAACATGAACGTCGCTTCTTGTCTCCAAACATCTGCGACAATTGTCATAGAACTTTTGTTATGAAAATACAATGATCGAAGTAATTTTAGAACTCGCGACGAACGTCATCGCTAATATTATCATAATAGAGATTAAAAGTGAAAAATAAAAAATTGAACATACATATATCGCGCGTGTGCGATGAGGCAGCGCGAGAAGCGGCAAAGACGAAAAGAAAAATGGAGAGACAAAATGTGAAAAGGGAAAGAAAATCCGTACGGAGAGGTAAAAGAGAGGGGAAAAAGTTGGGCGCGCGACCAGGCGGTTGTTTCGCGTCGATACAAGGAGCCGATTGTGAAAAGAGGCTAAAGGGACCGCTCGCGCGCACCCGGGCCGAGAGCAAAAGCACCGCGTTGCCCGAGCGTAGGACAGTGGACGGACTGTGCCCGATAGATCCTGATGCCGCGATACTGCCGAAGCATCGTTCCTCCTTCATCTCGCAATGGCGGCAGCGCTATTAGCTCCAGCTTTGATTGGCCACGTTTAATGGTCCAGGCGACACGCATATAAATTGCTACTTCCAGCTTTGAAGATCTCCAAGAGAGCGAGCATTGCGAGAAATTCTCTCTCTGTGTCTCTCTCGTTCTCTTTATCTCCGAGAAAGAAAAACACGACGAAAAAGCGTCGATTGCTCGATCTCGGTACACGCGCACATTTTTTTCCCTTACGACATACTTATTGATACAGCCGCTACTCTGTACGCTCTTGAGCAATCCGAATTATCAAAAAAAAGCTGAGACCACACTTGATGATTTTCCAGCCAATAGCTCGTGCGGCACAATTGCCACAAAAACAGTTTTGTTTTGAAAACTTTTTTCATCGTCCGTCAAGGTTCATTCAGTTGTATTTGAATTTGAATCCTTTTGTATTCGATGTCAGTAACGATAAATAAAATATAGATGTAGTGATCGCGCTAATTAATAATCTTGAAAATCAATAAAAATAGCAAAAGTTGAGGATGAATTGGTGGTTCCAAACTCTTTACAAAAGTGAACTGAATTGTGAAAATTTAGTCTTCGTTTGTCTTTTAGAAAGTTGGAATTTTTTATTCTTATATTGAATCTTAATAGGTTTCTATTGTTTCTATGTAAAATTTTGGACAAAGTTGTTCAAACTTGATTATTAAAATTTTTTATGTGCACTGATGTAGAAAAAATTATCAACAAAACGTCATTGTTTTTATCAATTATTACGTACTGTTAGAGAGGAAAATTCGTTTTCTTGTCATAAGTAAAAAATTTCTCAAAAATTGTTTAGTACAAGCTAATGAAATTTGGCAGAAAAATTCGTAAGATTAAAATTCTTGAGAAAAAATTTACAAGTAACTATTACCGTTTTTTAGATATTTATAATTTATTATAAATTCGTTTTTGATGAATCTGCATAAGAATACCTATAATATCAAGAGACGCGGTAGCGGCTCGACGACAGGTATGAAAGAAAAAGAGAAAAGATTGCTCGAGCCCTGCCGTACTCTTATATACTCGAATATGACGATTTTTTAATTTTTCTAATTTTTTAAACCTTCCTCACGGAGGAATGGGCTGAGTAAAAAATTTGAAAAATTTAATTTACTATAACTTTTAAGCTATTTTTGGTGAATTTAGTTGAAATTTGCAGAGAAGCATTTAATTTCTATTATCAGTGACTGATCCAAATTTTAGATTTTTACCACCGTTTCGAGTTATTTCCAGTACACCTTTAAAATGTTTCAAAAAATTGTTATATAAAATAAAATAAAAACAAGCGATGCGCGCTTGTAAGAACGAGGGGCAAGTACCCCGTAACCTCTCATCGTCATCCGTCAATTCGTTGAAGTCACGTCTCGTTTTTCCGCGTTTAACGTCGATCGGCTATAGTTCCCGGGGCTTGGCAAAAATAATGTGATCCGGAGCGTGTAATCGCGAGGTTTGAGCACGGATTCTCGATGCTTGTCGCGGATCTTCTCGCCCTACGATCCGTAGCTGAACAGTCGGCCCGGCTGACGAACTTTCTAAATTTTCATACTCGTGAAATTTCGCGTTGATCGCTGTCGTTCCCGATCCTTCTTCCGTGGCTCCTCGTTCGTCAAGGTCTGTAACTTTCGCCAGCCAGGAGTTTTCACTGGAGAGACGAGAACGCCCCAGAGGCTTCCCCGTTATGCCACGCTGAACTCAAACTTTCGAGGCTATTGGCGACCCAAGTTTGACGACTTCATCGAGGGATGTATATTGCATAGCTCCGGAGACCGGGAGAAAGGGTTGCGCCGCTCAAAGTTCAACGAAATCATTAATCTTCGTATCACCAAATTCTTTCTCTTCACTCCAAATCCCGCGAGTCACAGTTCAAGCATTTTGAAAATCGATGCCGATGGATTTTTCATTCCTACGTTCACAATATTTCAGTTCCACATAAATTTCACGAATATGTCGAATATTGGAGGTTAAATTGCCTCAAAATGTTTTTTTAAGATTTGTCTTGTTCAGCGTTTCGATAAATTTCGAGTAGTTGAGAATTTTTAACAAAATGCGCTCCTCAACGGAAATGTGCCTGAGGACAACAAGATCGTCCATAGTACGACCCGCGAGGATGTCTTCAACGCGACGTCCGAGCTCGGCGATACCGCGCTTGACCGAGATGAAAGTCACTCCCGACGATGATTCTCACCCGGAAAATTCGATCGACGATTCCGTATCCTCAGCCCAGACGATGAACGTTTATTTAAGAATAAAACCAAAATCAATGAAATCAAAACGTTTGAACAAAATCGAGGAAAACACGTACGTAGTCGACAGTCCGATGAGCCTGAGAACGAGATTCCCGTCTCTGGAGGTTAGCCAGAGTTGTGGAAAAAAAACAAAATCTTCTGAAGCGACGAGTCGAAAATTCACTTTCACCAAAATCCTCGGTCCGGAGTCCACTCAGTCGGAATTCTTTGACGCTACGGTCAAACAGCGCGTACTCGATTTTCTCGCTGGCCAGAGTTTCAAGTTCATGACCTACGGCACGACGAATTCCGGAAAAACTTACACACTCCATGGAAATCGGGATTCACCGGGTCTCGTACCCCGAAGCATGGAATTTGTATTTTCCAGCATCAATTGCACTTTGGTACCTTGGTATAAACCTACAAATTTGTGCGATGTCGTATCTCTGGACGAAGCTGCTCGTAGCCAAGAAATCGAGGTTCGAGAAAAAATTTTGAATGCTAAATCTTCTGAAAAGTGCGTCCTGGAAGAAAGTTACAGTTCTCTGGAAAATTCGAGAAATGAGGATTGGTCGAAGAGTGGAGAAGCGATGTACTCGGTTTGGTTGTCTTTCATTGAAATCTACAATGACAATATTTACGATCTTCTGGGGAGTGAAGAATCGCGATCGAAGCTCGCACCGTTGAAGCTCGTCGTCGACAAGCAGGGTCGTCCGTTCGTCCAGGGTTCTCGTTGGGTTTGCGCAACGACGGGCTTAGAAGCCTACAGAATTTTAGCTGTTGGTCGTTCCAGACTGACGGTCGGTCCAAACGGTTCGAACACTTCGAGCTCTCGTTCTCATTCGATTTTTACGATTTCGTTGTTGAAGTACGTAAAGGACCGAGCACCCGAGGAAGTCTCACTGGCGACTATGACTTTTTGTGATTTGGCTGGAACTGGAAGGTCTCGAAGACCGACGAGTCTGGGAACTGAACTTAAGGAGGCGAAAAATATAAACACGAGTCTTCTGGCACTCGGAAGATGTCTAAAAGGAGTTTTGGACTCTCAGAGAGGGAGACAAGGACCTGAGGTTTGCAACAAATCGATTTTATGGTGATACTTAAATTTATATTGAATAAAAAACTGTTAAATAATTCGATTTTTCAAAGTACGATTTAATACTTGCGTATAATAGCACTAACATGGATTAACTACTTCGAAAATTGTTTTACACTTGCATTAAAAATAATGTTGTTTGATTTTGAACAGGTCATTGGATCATTTCGTGAGTCCAAGCTCACACGACTTTTCCAACGAGGAATTTCCGGCAAAGAAAATTTGTGTTTCATCGTAACAATCGACACGACGCCAGATCTCTACGTCGAGACTCAATCAGTTCTCGCTTTCACGTCGATGGTCAGAAGAATTTTCATAGAATTCGAGAAGGAAGAAAAAAATCCTTGCGTCGATGATCCGGTGATTTCGAGTCCTAGAAATCCATCTCGCGACTGGGAGAGGCCAAGCTCGCTCAGTCCAAGAGAAATTCCTGAAAAACGAGAAAAAAAGTCGAGTCCTGATGTCGATCAGTTGAATGAACAATTGAATACCACTTTGTCGAAGGAAATTGCGATTCTTAGAGAAACTGCGTTGACTCGTGAGTACGAAATTCGTCAGGAAATGGTCAACTTTTTTTCGAATATAATCAAAGACATGGACGCCAAATGGCGAAAACGGACCAAGGACGTTGAGGACCAGAAGGATGATTATCTAAAGCAGTCGATCGAACAGCTCGAAATATTTTACAAAGAGCGAATAGCCAGTCTGACCAATCGAAAGCGGCGCAGAACTTCCAGCGGAGATCATCTTGAGAATGCCAAAGGGTTGTATGACGATCTGGAAGGTGAAAATTCTCGGATCATGGCGAAACTCGTTGCGTTGAAAAAGACCGTTAAGCAATTGCAGGAAGAGCAGGAGAGATCAAACGCTGAAAAGAACAAATGCGTTTTCGAGCACTCTATAGCGAGGGATCTCATCAGTCAAATTAGACAGACTCTCGACGATGAGAGAGGTGAACAAATTTTTGTTCGTGAAAGGGAGGACGCCAGAATAGTCGATGATTTGAGATCTTTGATAAACGAGAAAAACGAGACGATCAGAAATCTTAAAAAGAGTTTAGACGATCTAAAGGATCGCAATCGTCCTAATAATTTGGAAGAAAAAAGCGTTGATGGAAAAATGGATAGTTCAGACTACAATCTAGATTTAATGTTGAAATCATTTACACGGGAGCAATTGGAAAATGAACTAGGAAGCAGAGATGAAAAAATTCAAGATTCTAAAAGTTCAAACATCATAGAAGTGTTTGAAGAGACTGTAATTGAAGAGTCAGAAGTTGATACCAAATTTTCAACATCGACCTTCATCAAGAAGGAGAGTAACCACGTGTTTCTACCTTCCTCGACGAGATATTCAATGGTCGAGACTGAAAATTCTGTGATCGAGGACGAAACAAATTGCACGCGAATCACGACGTCACAATTTTCTGCTTTCCCAACCGACGAGGCAACGAAACATCTGCATATCAGTTTTTTGGAGACTATTGATAACATTTTTAGCTCCAGCGTAGATGCGAATTCGAAAGAGGATTCCGGAATAGGCATAAGCAACGCCATGTCCTCGAGTACTGAGAACAGTTTGAGTCACATAACCGAAGAAAAATCGAGTCAGACTAATTTCAACAGTCACGAAATGTCTGGAAGTGAATCAATTCAAGATAAAATCGATCAACTGAAGATTGATTATACGAAATTAAAATCAGAGCATCTTCAGGAGACCGTTCGAGTTGGTCAATTGTCTCACGAATTGGAATCCATCCGAATATCCTTGACGGAATTGAAACAAAGTAGTTGTCAGTACGAGTCAAAAATCAAAGACTATCAGGAGAAATTATCGTCCCGCGAAAGTGACTTATGCAATTCGGAAAAGAAGAATTCCGATCGGGAAAAAGAATTGTGTGATCTCTCAAAAAAATTGGAAAGTCATTCCATGAAGTACGAAGGACAAATCGCGCAATTGCAGAAGGAATTAAAAATTCGCGAGATGAATGAGAATCGTTTGGCCCAGAGTCTGAGCGAGTGCCGAGAAACGGCGTCGATTCTTGAAAGCCACCTAGCAGCTGCGCATGGCCAGATTGACAAAAATTCGATCAAGTATGCAATTCGCGTATTTCCATTACACCATTTTTTAATAGCACTTTAGAAATTTCGTAATATTACGATAGTGCTCTTCATTTTTTATATTAGTTACATTTTACACAAAGTTACTAGATTTCGGAAATTACAGATTTATTCTCTCTCAAAATTGAGTAATTAAACATAAAAAATACAATATATTCCCTTCGATCTGAAAAATCAAGATGTAGTCTGGTTTTTCATGAGAATTCGTTTATTGATTTTTAAAAAATAAGATAAAATTGTTTTTTTAATAATTTTTTATTAATCATTTTTGAATTTCAATTATTTTATAATGAGAGAGAAATGTGTAATTTAAGAAATCAAGTAACTTTCTGGATTGCGATTGCTATTAAGAGGGGTTACATCTAGTCGTCGGCCGAAAAAAAGGCGAGTTTTTATGAATTTTTTTTTGGAACAAAGATTGCAGATTCCGCTCTGTTTTTTGTTTCATAGTAAAAGGTCTATTTTTTACTTAGTTACATAATTTTTTTATTATAATCCCTTCAAGGGTTTACGTCTAGCCAGAGTTTTCTCGGAACGACTCCTTTAATATCGGTTACCACGATATTTCAAAAACGACTCAATCGATTTACTTGAACTTTTCCATATTTTTTTTTTATATCAAAACGCAGTCCTTGATCGAAAGATTTTTTTTCGATGCATACTTTTTTGATATCAAGAAAAATGAAGTGATTTTTTCGAATAAATTTACACTTTCACTTTCAACCGCCGACCATTTCAAAGACTAGATAATACGATACAAAAACTTAATCTATTTGGTTTTTTATTTCTGATGATCGGTGTAGAAGTTATAGTGGTCACCGTGGAAGGCCTTTTTTAGATGGCGGTCCGTTAAATATATTATATCTGCTCCATTTGTGTATCTTTTACACTAGAAAAATTATGAAACATTGTAAACTATATACCCTTTACTATGGAAAAAGAAACAGTTCGAAAACTGCAATCAGTTTCCCAAAAAAAAATTTCAAAAAAACGTGCTTTTTTCGGCCTATGACTAGATGTAACCCTTTAAATATACACTAAACTATTCAATTAAGAATAAAATGAAAATAAACAGTAGTGTTATTATGATTATTTCATATTATACGAACCAATAAAAATTATGAAAGGCAACGTACAGCAACAATAAACGTTGTCTACGCACTTACGCGTAGAATGTCTAAAAATTTTTCTGATGTCTTCAAATCCCATTCAATCGGCAATCGTATCAAGATAGCTAAATTGCTAATTAATGTTACAGATGTTTTACAGAGCATGTACCGAAGATTCAGAAGCTGGAGTCGGATTTATCAGAGAAGTGCTCGCGGGTGAGCGAACTGAGCGAGAGGCTATCCCGGCTGGAGTGCGACGCGAGCCGCGTTTATGAACTCAGCGAAAGAGTGACGAGCTTCGGGAAGATCGTCGAAGGATACGCGGATGAGAAGGAGGAGCTAAGACGGCAATTGCACGAACGATCGGAGACACAGAGCTCCCTGGAGTGTAAAATCAAGAGATTCACGAGCAAAATACACGAACGGGAGAGCGAAATCACATTGCTGAAAATGGATTTGGATAACGCCGTCAAGATGAACATGGAGAATAGCGAGCGAGCGCGGGAGCTGAATAAAGAAATAGCCCTTGCGAACAACAGATTGGCGAGCGTTAGAGAGGAGATTGCACGATCGGAGGAGGAACGACGCAAGCTCGAGAGAATCTCCGGACACGAGATTGGAAATCTTATTGCCAGACTCGCTGATTTTGAAAAGAGCGCGACGATACTCACTCGCATGAGAGACAACGAAACATCGCGAATGGACGAATTGGACTCTCTAAGACTGCTTTTACATAGGAAGGAGCGAGAGATGTCTCTATTCAAGAAAAATCGAGATAAAACGATACGACGGTACGTTCCATATTTATTCATAAAAGTTTTTATAAGGTCGAACGAATTTTTGTTAAGAACTCTTAAAGATGTATGGGAGATAACTCGAAACGGTGGTAAAGATCTGAAAATTTTACCAGTCACTGATAATAGAACCCTAATGCTTCTGTGGAAATTTCAACTTAATTCACTAAATCGTTTAAAAGTTATAATAAATTGAGTATCACACGTATTCTAACGTAGATTAATCAAAAACGAAATTATAATGAGTTATGAATATCGAAAAAACAGTATTAGTTACTGGTACATTTTTTCTCAAGATGTTTAAAGAATCTTTCTGACAAATTTCATTAACTTGTACTAAACAATTTTTGAGAAAGTATCAACTGATGACAATAAAACGAATTTCCTATCTAACAGTAGGTAAAAATTAATTAAAACGATAAGGTATCGGTCATATATATAATTTTTTTCTATCAGTACACGTCAAAAATGTTAATAACGTAATAATTTTGTCTAAAATTTTTGTTTTCAATTCCTTAAACAATTAATAATAAGAAAATTGTTGATGAAATATTTGGAACCTCTTGAGCATCATTCTAATATCACAATAAAAAATTTCAACTTTCTAAGAAAAAAACAAAAAGACTAAATTCTAACAATTCAGTATGGTGAAGTCACTTAAACCACCCTTAAACATTTTATATCAAATTTTAATAATTATTTATTAATAATAATAATAATTATAGGTACAGCAATAGAAATAATGATATATTTAATATAAATAAACGTTTATTGAAATTTGTCTATCGAAAGGTATGAAGTCCTCATCAGAAAGTTACAAGCGGACAGCGAAGCGCGATGCAATCGCGAGTCCTCGAAATTACGAATGCTTTATCCGAAAAGGTCAATATCGAAGGAATCTCTGAAGAGCGTGACAGAGTCGCTCCGTTGGAAAACGACTCTACGCCGGAGCGTCGAAAGAGTCCGGAGCTCTCAGGCTGTCGTCGAGACGCGCAAGTGTCGTCGGTTCCAATCAAGCGATCGCTGGGATCGGGGATGCCCCCGGAATTATCCGACGTGCTCGAGCATCGTCAAGCACTCGAGTTCGAGAGTGCTGGTAACGTCCTCGACGTCTCTCGAAGGCTCCCAATCGAGTGGAAGCAAAAATTTTCCCTTTCATTACGAAGACGACAATGAGTCGGCAGGAGCCGAGTTAATTGAGGTAAAACAAAAAAGATGAGATATTCCAAAAAGAAATATAATCTACTTATTTAGTATCTTGATGAAATTAATCAATCGAGCTTAATTTTATTGAAATTTCGTCTGTAAAAATTTAAATGTAATTATGTCTAAGTAATGTAATAATCGATTAACATCAGTTACAATTTTGGAAGTTGATATTGTGTTTGGTCTCAACAAATTTTTTCTCTCAAAATTATTAATAACGAGTTTATTGAACTTTTGTTCGTTTGATATAAAGGTTTTTAATTTTTTATTTAATGTAATATACCTAAAATAAAAAAAGTTCATCATTTAATAAAAAATTAATTAAAATTGTAATGTACAAAAGTGTGCAGCAGTTGAAATAATGTAAAGCAAATATTAACATCATTATAAACTACGCATCGATTCTTGAAAGCCCCACTCGTTCCAGACAGAAAGCCAGACCGAGCTGAATGTGGACATCGTCGAATGTCGAGGTTGCGGCCACAGAGACGGACTCTCGCAGGCCGCCGCAACGTACAGCGTTCCTACGTCGAGCGACGATTCATTCACGAATTTTGAAGAAGGCACAGAATGGATGGGGATCCGCAGAACAAGCGGTCGAACGCATTTTCGTTTGCGAAGCGGAGACTCGAGAATGGAGAACGAAAGCAAAATGAAGTTGTGACGTTTTTTCTCGATGAAATTATTAATTATGAAACGCTATTGCGCTTAACGTGTCGGTCATTATCTATTCGTAGTGATTTTTCTTTGTTGTAAAAATTTTGTCATACGTTAATAATTTTTTTCAATTTTTTGTCTTTGATGACGACAGTCTTATTTAATGTTGAGATTTCGCCAAAATTTTGTTAATCACGAATTTTTCGTCGATTTTCTTCTAATTCGAAAAAAATTGTATTGATATTCATTACACGTTAACCGAATAAACATGTCAACGTGCAGGATATCGTATTTACTCGGAAACAAAAGGGGAGAGAAATCGAAGTTGTTTCCTCCGTCAGGACGGGAAAATAAATCGGATTACGATAAATCGAGGGCTGAGAGGAAGAGGATTATGAGTAACCAATAATGTCGTTGCCACTGTGAGAAATGTTTATTCTCACACTGCTCTTTTATCTTGTCATTTTCGATAAGATGAAATCACGGGAAAGGAAGAAATATTCCACAGTGCTTTATTAATTTATTTTATACATAAATCAATTCAACATATATTTTCCTTTCATTTTAGTTGGTCCGAGATGATTTTTTTTCTCTGGTACGCGTAAGAAGAGTTTGATAAATCGCAATTAAAATTTTAATAATTTTTTCCATTTTTTAATTTATCTTCAACGATTATTGAGCTATTTGTTACTTTCATCCAGTGATTTATTCGCAAAAATTTAATTTTACTTATTTGATCTTTGTAAATGAATTTTCTTTATTTTACAACTTTTGTTTTGGTTACTTGAGATTTCTTGGGGTCGATTATTCTCTGATTTTTTTTGTTGGAGGTAGTAAAACTAAGTTGCTTTTAGGTCATCATTTCCCCCATTGATTCTTGTGTGTAAACGCGTGTTTGGATGTTGGGCCACGAATATAAGGGAAGAGCATCGGATTTTATTGGCAATATGCTATAATTCCTAACATTAGATGCCGCTGACGCTCTCGGACTCATTACCTCCCTCAGCGACGACGGACCCTCTACGTGATCTTCATCCCGTTACACACTTTTCGAGAAAACTTGCACGCATTATTTTCCTCCCCGTCCTCTTTCTTCCTTTTTCGATCCCTTTATATAGGAAATTATGGATATGGAGCTGATACCCACAGATATTCCCGAGCAAAGGGAACGAAACGTGCATCCTACGAGGGAACTTGGATTATTCGATGAAAATGTGCCTTTCATGTCTGCTCGCATTAATATCGATCATCACTTTTTCCAAAAGCGATTCACCATATAAAAATACAAATCTAAATACATAGCAATAAACGTAAGAAAGATACAGATATTGTATCAAGAAGCATACGATAAAAATCATTCTTTATAATACTTTATACATACCTATATGAAAAAATGAGCATTCGCTTGCTTGGAAAATGTGATGAAAATTTTTTCGGTCCTCAAATTCAAATATTTATTATTATTTTTATGTATTTCTGTACATATTTCTGTATGTAAGATTTTACAATTTTGTATAAATGAATTCTATAAAAATGACAAAAAAGAGCAGGTAATTATATCCCTTATACATATCTGGCTGACACGATGAACTGAATCATGCATAATTTTCTCTCATTTCGTAACGTCGATTGTTAAAGAGGAAGAGAGAGAGAGAGAGAGAGGGGGGGATGTATTTCTTCCACTCTGCTCATCAATTTCCGTATTCCTCTATTCCAATAATTCATAAACAAAAAATTATACCTAATCTTTATCATCGAGATATTTTTTTTTAATCAGTAGTCACTAATGATAAATAAATTGTTGTACAAAAACCATAAACTAAAAAAAAATTTCGTACTTGTTTTCAGTGAAAAAATTAAAATAAAGTTAAAAAATTTTAATCTAAAAATCTAAATATCGTTTTATTAGAAATCATAGTTCAGATTCACCGAAAAGTTGAAGTGAAATGTGGTCAAAGCTCCCGAGAAGAAAAGACTCGTTATCGAAAGGCAGGGCTGGAATGAAATTGCGATATATAAGGCACTTTCTCGCTCGAAGTCGGAGGAGCTTGGAAAAAGACACATTTTGAGAGCAGGGGGTAGTTTTCTCTCGATGGCAGATCGCGAGAGTGCCATTTTCGCTGGCTCACCTCTCCTCGCAGACGACCGCCGGTGATTTCTCTGGGCAAATGTACCGCGAACTTTTCTCTTTCAATTGGCAATAAGATTTGATCGTTGTGGGAAATATCATCCAATTTCCTTTTCTCCGCGTCCCCGTGGCTTATTCCGAGTCTCACTTTCCGCGTATAACGCTTTTCTGCTTTCGGCCTGCGATACGCTTTTCTCTTACTCTCACCGCCTCTCGGTCACAGAATTTCCACTGTCGTTTGCTCGCACTTTTCCACGTGTATAAGCTAGCTATCAATTTATTTCTTTGACTTAGAGATATCAAATTTTTGTTTCTGACAAAAAACTCTTGCGCTTGAAATCTCTCAAATTTCCATCGGTCTCAATTTATTAGTAAAGAAGAAAAAATGATTAAGAACAACACAAGAATTTGCCAAAGAAAATGTATATAGAAAAGTATAAAAAATAAAAATAAAATTGTCTTCGTAATTCGGAAAATGATTTTCCATCAGTGATTCATGTAAATGCGAGTCTGTCTGGGACGAAATCATTTTTTGTGTATATAAAGCGTTAATTTATTACTGTATATAAGAGACGCCTACTCGAATGTATATATGTATATTGAGCTTCGCAGGGATGAGAGAAAAGAAATGGAACGAACGAACTCGTTAAGATCCTCGAAGATTGCCAGCGAAAGGAGAGAAAAAAAAATAAGAAAAAGGAGAAAAGCGAGAGTGAAGAAGTGGATAAAAGAAATATATGTATATCGAAGCAAGTAAAAATAATTCACGAGAAAATTACGCGGGAGCTGCCCGAGCTATTTTATTACCGGTGATTCGTCGACGGGAGCGTGAGGGAGTTTCGTTCACGGGGTTGATAGGGGGTGGAATATCGTGTCCTGATTACCCAACGAGGAAAGTGTAGGTTACTGTACTTCGAAAACTGTCGTGTAAAAATCGAAAATTTTTTTTACATCACAGATAGAATAGAAAATTCAGTAATTTTATTCAGTACAAAAAATGTTGCAATTTTACATTTTTACATTTTTCGAGCAGAACATTTAACAAGATTACATAATAAGAAAATTAAAGCATGACAAACGTAATATTAGTAATAATATTAACGTGGTAAACAATTTGTTCATTCCATATTCAGAATGAATTATGTTCTTATTTTCCAATACTGGCTGTATTGCATAATTCGCGGAATATTCCAAAGATAATAAAACACAAATAGAAAATGCATCCCGCACTGTGTGCACGCTTTTCAAAGCGTAAGCTCTCGCGATATTCCCATCTTTCGTTCGGCGTCCTCGTCTGGCGTATCAACGAATTCGTATCGTGCTTACCTACGAGCAAGACTGTATACAGAGTGTCCTTAAATTTGACATTACAACTATACAATTATCAAATCCTTCATAAAATTCTAAAGTGAAAATTTCGAAGTTATCCACAAATCTTCGGACATTAAATAGCCAATGGAAAATGGACGAGTCACGCGACTGCAATACATTTTAAAGTGGTCCTTGGAACGGTCGAATGAACACTTGATCCATTTGTAAAAAATATGATTCTTCAGCAAATATTAAAGTCAAAGGATTTTTAAATACTTGTCAGCCGAGTACAGTTTTGCGAATTTGTGATTATTCATCATTATCAAAATGTACACTTATCGGACAGCCTGTATATGGACAAAGGAGCTGTACGTTTAGGATTGTCTCTGGTTTTCCTGTTTGCCGGAAATGCCTGCCTTTCATTTTCCGGGGATTGTAACGGCTCTTCGTTGCGCACCCGTAGTCAAGTCCGCGGCGAGTATTGCCTGCAGCCTCAACGTTTGAATTGCATTACGTATTATTGCTTATTGTTCGGTACTCGCGAATGCGAAAGCGTCCCATTTGTGTTCCCTATATTTATATATTTCTATAATATTATACGTATATTTTGCGCTTCTGCGCTCACGGGCTTGCAATCCCCTATACAGATATACACTCCGTCTTGATATATCCGCAACCTCTAACTTGCTTTCGTCTAATTTGCCACACGATTTCGCCAAGTCCGTCCGTTTTGCTCTCTTCTCACTCCCGCGGGATGAGAATGTTACAAAATACCCTCCCAGAACGGTTGCGAAAAAATTGTCAGAAAACTGAAATCCTCATCAATCGATCCAAATTTTGATTGCATCTTTCAATAATATTCAATATTTCAATAAAATTTTTGTTATGTTGTTAGTTATTGAATTTAAATATAAACTATTTCAGGAATTCGGGGTGAAAGCTTTAACTCGCGAAATAAAACTTTCAATAATTTTTTCGTTAAGTACAGGAAAAATATTCTAAGGACTCAAAAGTTCTTACAAGAAATTTTTCGAAATTTTCAGAAAAAAATATCAGAATTGTAAGAACATATTCTGACCTTAATTGCGCAGTACTATGAACTTTAAGAACTTTTCTTAGGACTTCAAAATTTTGGGATGGAAATAAATTCGGAATTGTGGGTACATATGAGAACCTTTTTTAAACCTCTCAGACTAAATTCAGACCTTTTTCAGAACTTGAGGACTAAATTGAGACTAATTTCAGACGTTTGAGACTAAATTTTAGGTCTGAAAATGTTCTGAAGAAGTTCTTATTTTCTGAACTTTCGAGAACTTTTTCGGAAACATTTATAAAAGGATTTAAAAGTTCCGAAAGGTTTCCAAAATTCCATTTTCGGACCAATCGGAACCATGTTGTCGGAACTGTTTAGGGACTTGTTAGGTACACACCTGTACTTTTTTTTGTTTTCTATTTTCATACACGTTTATATGTTAATAGCTGATATAATTAACTGATGTACATATTATGACGCGGTTGGGAAAAATAATAAAGAAAATTAAACACTTTCGATTATAAAATAACGAAAAATAAAATTTAATTTATTAATATCGGGCCGCGT
>JAPYYX010003747.1:0-12677 GCA_030522605.1 Cremastinae sp. B BG-2022a | reverse complement strand
GCTCCTGTTGGTCCCGGCGAAAGAAGATCTCCTATTAAACATCCGGATAATCTCCATCCTGAAGGTGATTTTGAACGACCAGACCATGAAGAGTTCCGACCAGCTGAAAGACCTATTGTCAAAAAACCAAAAGATAATTTAAAGCCTGAGGGTGAAATGGATATTCAAAGATCCCGTGATGATTACACAGTAACACGAAAAATTGAAAAAGTGGATGTTGTACGTCATGAAGATAATCTAAGAATTGAAGGCGAATATATAGATTTGCAACGTCGTAATGATTATAACGTGATTCGTGGTGAGAGAACTGAAATCATCCGACATGAAGATAATCTTCATATAGAAGGTGATTTCGAAAAACGCACGACCGTCAAAGTAGGCCCAGCTGAAAGAAGATTACCTATTAGACAACCAGACAATCTATATCCTGAAGGAGATTTCCAAAGACCAGAACATGAAGGATTCCGTCCAGCGGAGAGACCTGTTGTCAAAAAACCGAAAGATAATTTAAAACCTGAAGGTGAGTTCGAGAGACCTTGTAAATCTCCTGTGGGTCCAGCTGAGAGACGATCACCAATAAAACATCCCGATAATCTTCATCCAGAAGGCGACTTTGAGCGACCAGAGCATGAAAAGTATCGTCCAGCAGAAAAACCTCTTGTTAAAAAACCAAAAGACAACCTTAAGCCTGAGGGTGATTTTGAAAGACCTCATAAAGCTCCAATTGGACCAGCTGAGAGGCGTTCACCCATTAAACATCCAGATAATCTTCATCCTGAGGGAGATTTTGAAAGGCCAGAGCATGATAAGTTCCGTCCAGCGGAGAAACCTATCGTTAAAAAACCAAAAGATAACTTGAAACCAGAGGGAGATTTTGAACGTCCACGTAAATCACCTGTTGGTCCAGGGGAAAGGAGAACACCTATCAGACACCCTGATAATCTGCACCCTGAAGGAGACTTCGAACGCCCAGAACACGACAAATATCGCCCTGCGGAAAGGCCTATCGTGAAAAAACCGAAAGATAATTTAAAACCTGAAGGAGATTTCACTAGACCGCATAAAACCTCTACCGGACCTGCGGAGAGACGAACTCCAATCAAACATCCAGATAATCTTCATCCTGAAGGCGAATTCGTAGGTCGTCCCAAGGACGACTTTACTCCAAAGCGTACAGAGCGTCCAGTGCAAAAGAAACCGAAAGACAATCTAAAACCAGAGGGTGATTTCGTGGCTAAGCCAAGAGATGATTATAAGCCAACTATTGGTCACAGGTCCGATATAGTGATTCACCATGATAATCTCAAAATGGAAGGTGAAATAGATATGCACAGATCACGCAATGACTACAAGGTCATTAAGAAAATAGAAAAAGTTGATGTCATACGTCACGAAGACAATCTGAAAATGGAAGGAGAATTTATTGATGTACGTCGTCGTGATGATTACAATGTAACTCGAGGAGAAAGAACTGAGATAGTAAAGCACGAAGATAATTTACACGTGGAAGGTCATTTTGAACGACCGAAACAATCCCCAGTTGGACCAGCAGAACGGAGATCACCTATAAAGCACCCAGACAATCTCAAGCCTGAAGGTGATTTTGTTGGAAGACCAAAAGACGATTATACACCAAAACAAGGCGAGAGAGCTCCAGTAAAGAAACCTCAAGATAATCTTCGATCCGAAGGAGAAATGCAAGTTAGTGTAACATCGCACGATGATTTCACCGGAAGAAGAACCTCTGTCGATAAACGCGTAGAAATAAAACGGCACGAGGACAACCTTCGGATGGAGGGTGAGATAGATGTACGTCGCAGTCGAGATGATTTCAAAAAGATAACGAAAATCGAAAGAGTAGATATTCGCAAACGAGAAGACAACTTGAGAATGGAAGGCGAATTTGTTGACATTCGTCGTAAGGACGATTATAACCACGTCATGAGTGTAGAACGAAGTTCGCCAAGAAAACATCCGGATAATCTGTATCCTGAAGGTGATTTCGATAGACCACAGAAACAGCCAGTTGGACCTGGTGAACGTAGAACGCCAATAAGGCATCCGGATCATTTAAAGCCTGAAGGTGATTTCGAACCGAAAACTATGGAGCGTTACACTCCAGGTGAAAGAAGAACGCCAATTCGTCAAGTAGACAACTTGAAATCTGGAGGCGATTTTGTAGGTCATGCTAAAGACGATTACACATCGAGTAGAGGAGAAAGGACAGAAATTGTTCGTCATGAGGATAATTTGAAGATATCTGGCGATTTCCACGGAACCACCTCTCAGAAATCTTCTTACACGGTCGTTCGTGGTGAACGAGCTGAAATAAAACGTCACCAAGATAATCTACGAATCAGTGATAGTAGTATGGAAACAAGAACAACGAGCAATGATTCTTTCAGTCCTACGAAAAGAGAGGTCGTCCCAAAAGTTGATAAAACAATCAACCGTCGACGGCATATGGAATCTTCGTTTTCTTTAGGAGACAATACAACTAACTCTACGAATCTGAATGTGAATCAGAAAAATTATAATACTTACACAAAGAAAGTTGGTAAAGAAATCGCAATGACGGTGAACAATATGTCTAGTGTAAGTGAGCATCAAAATAGATCGAAAAACATAACGAACGTTCGTCACACAAGCGTTGAACGTTCATTGAACGAAAATACGCATTCCACGGATAACTTGGTAACACGCGAGGATCATTCAAGTTCACGACACTCGGACAATCGCTACAACAGTCGTGAGGATATTCAAAGATCCCGTAATAGCGAAATGAATGTAAGCAAACGAGACTATGTTAATACGCAACACACAGAAAATCGACAGACGTCAAGTGCAAACATAACATCGCGTCATAGCACGCATCAGCAAAATATCGCTTCTCAGTCACGTTATGGCACAAATGGACAATCCAGTAGTAATGAATTCAAACAGACGATCATGGGAAGCAATAATGATCGAGCAATTATTGATTCAAGTATGAAATCAAACCATCACAGAAAAAATGTGATTTCATCGTCATCAGCAGATGTCAATAATTCAGTTTTGCATCGACGTGGCCATACGGTTACATCAACAGAAGCGCTTCACACAATATCATCAACAGCTGCTGATCAGCGAAAAAGCATCTCGAATTTGGCGGAGTCTGGACAGTACATAAGTAATTCCAGTCAGAGTAATGATCGTCGTAGCTTGACATCAATGCATCGCAGCAGCAAAGATGGGAATCCCTGGGCATCATCTACCTACGAGCGCCCTCAACGTGTCGTTAGGCATGACAATCTCACTGTAGGTGGTAAGTTTTATTCCCACAGTGAGGCTAAAAATTATGGCAATTTTTCGAGCCAGAAGATTGAGCGCGTACAGAAACAATCGAATGTTTCGCACATCAGCTTGGGTGATAGTAGTTCAACGGCAAGCAGCAGCTTGTACAAAAAAGAATTTGTACCTAGAGTCAAAGGTCCTTGTCCAGCTGCATTGCTCGAAACCAAACAATTGCCATTCAAACACACACGTGACACACCCAAACATAAGTTTTACTTGCCCGTTGTCTCGAATTAGGGAAACAAAAATTCAATCTTTCGCAACTTTCAATAAAATATCACGAAGCTATTTCATAATAACCGTGTAGAACGGCCAAGGTCCTCTGGGGCTGCGGACTGTGATAGAAAAAGAATTGCTATAGAAAGGAAGAAACTACTAATAAAAAAATATACTGAGTGTTAACGAAACGCTGTAGCGTCGCAGATTTTTTTTTCTCTTTTATCACTTATATTTCATCCTCATTTAACATTGATTACGCAATTTTTACAGGTTGGTACAACGCTGTAATTAAATTGGTAAATGTTTATTGATTAGCACCATCGTGTTAATCTCTTCTTTACTGATGACAAAATTTTTTAAATCACATTGTGTAAAATTTGACATATACACACTGAAACGGCCATAGCAAAATGTTTACAAATGCATATTCACGAATTGATTCGCTACGTTAAACCACGTGTATTACAAAGCAATAACTAGAGCTTAAATCCGTGATAAGATTGAATCGAATACGCCTGAACTTGAGTCAGCTATTCGACATTTAGATCATAGTTAGATTTAAACAGTATTTGTATTATCAACAAATCCTTAATGTGAAAAACACATGGTATACAATCGTATTAACGACTTTTTTCTACCGATGAGATATCGATAAATTATGTTTTGTTCGCATTCACGTTTTCATAATGAATAGTACTTCCTTTTTTCATGTATTCCGTATCGTTCAAAAAATTATTATTATTATTATCATGATTATTATTATTATTATTATTATTCTGCAGCATTTACTAACAACTTAGAAAATAGTCAGAGAAAATTGTCTCTCCTTCAAAATAAAATACCGGCTAGTTTCGCATGATACAAAGACGGAGTGAAATCCTATTTTTTAACAAAAATGAGATCGAGCTTACGTCAGGTTTCTGATTATCCAATCAAAAAATGTATTTAAGCCAGCTTTTGTATATCTAATATTATTTTATTCTTTTCGCTCCAATAAATTGTTTTTATGTTATTTTTTCGTTAATTTTTTAGTTCCCTTCTATTCCTTTGACCCCTATTTTTCATTTTTGTTCTAGAATAATTAGGAAAATCTTAAAAATGCATACGGAATAATATTTAAAAAGAGCTCAAAAGCTATAACCTCGCTACATACAAAAAGTGTTTAGTTATCGCATTGAACTCTAAATATCAGGATGTCTCAATTCTAATGCACTTCATGACAATTTATTTTTTTAAATTCGCCTTCAATCGCTCACATTTTTGAAATTATTGAGTTTACGAGCTTAACTGTGGAAGTCTGTTTTGTAGAGGATCTCCTGCTTGCAAACAGAATGAACAGTAGTTCACCCCGATATCTTGAAAGCTACGATAGATTTTTTTAACGAAAGTGACGTTTTCCCCTATTAGAAATGGGACCTTCACATTCACATATATAATATGTATGTTCATGCAGATATTTAGAATTAGAAAAAATTTGTAAATAATATGTGTTGTGTTTTATATGGAAATTTAATAGTCTGTAAAATTAGCGAAGGAAATAAAATTATTTTGAATATAAGAGAATCTCTGTTGGCATGATTAGAATAGAATTTGGGTCATAGGTTATTCATAACTCGTGAATTATTCCTTATTGACCTGTAGTATTAATAAACGTAATCGGATCGATTGCTCAGTGATAGCAAAAACGAAAAAGGCTCAAAACTGTATACTGGTTATACGTGCTAGAAGAAGCCTAACAAAATTCTATGTGAAGGCCTAAAGAACTTCTGTCGTGTACAAGTTTTATGAAAAAAAAAATTTTGTATAGGTTAATGTTGAAAAATCGAGCTTCAACTAAAAGGAAAGAAAAAATGAAATGTAATGTAATTATATTAACATTGAGAATAAATACTGTTTTTTTATATATTAAATATATGTATATATTACAGAATTCTACATTTGGGTCTTTTTTCTCTTTACAATTTTTTAATAATACGTCATATGTGCGTTTACATAAATACCTCTGGAAGGATGAAATTTATCGTATCTTCGTTGTTTCATGGCTGACATCTTCTGCTCCTTAACCTTCAGTATAATGACAGGCAGTAAATAAATTTAAAAAACGAACTAACCTTGCAAATTGGATCTCGTTGAGCACCACGTGATAAGAGGAATAGGAGGAAGAAGAGAAGAAGAAGCCTCGCTGAGGATGACGCCGCTGTAACGAGAGATCGACAATGAAGAAACATTTTTTGAATGTCTTCGTCGGCTTTACAATTATTCTGCTCTCACTGGAACACTGCTGCACGTATCGTCATGAAAGGTTACTCATGCGTAAGCTTTCCTCGAGCGAAATCGAGGATAACAGAAATTTTGACGATATTCGAGAAATCGTGTCGGCATCGTTGACCGCGAATGAACCGCACTCGAACGATGCAAAGTTGCTCGATCCGATATCCAATGAGAACGTGAATGCGAAGCGTTCCTCCGTTGACGATGAGGGTGGTAACGTCCTTAGGGAGGAGAGTATGGAAGTCGAGCGAGGCGAGCGTCAATCGGAGGAGGCGCAAACGAGTCAAAGACAAATATCGCCAAGCGAAGTTAGGAGCGAGGAAAAATCGCCGATCGAGAGATCAGAAGTCTCAAGTAATTACGAGCAGAACGAGAACTCTGATGAGTTGAGGAAGACTAAGGATGTAGCGAAACGCGAAGCTCATAATGAGGACGAGTACGATGACGACGATCCCGAAACTAATCCTGAGAGCTCGGCGGAGTCTTCCGCAAATGATAATAAGAGGGAAAACGTGTTGAATCTTAAGGAGTCTCGTTCTGCGCGAGATTCCCCGAAGGATGAGCGTCGTGACTCCAGTGCAGTCCTCGACGACTCCAATCTCGATTACCAAAAAGAGATCGAAGAGCAGATACAGCATCGAATAGATTCGATAAAGGAAGACATCAAGAGAGAAATCGAGAAAAAACAGCAGGTAAGAGAAATCGAGGCCAACAATGCAAAATTCGACGAGCTGGAGTTTCCGAGCATCGATGAAGAAAACAGCGATGATGATAATTCCGCATATTCCGCTGTAAATTCAGCAATGAGATCAAAAAGAGACTCAGTTGCCGAGGAAAATAAAAATATCGTTCTCCCAATAAAAAGGAGAGAAGTCCTCAAGCGCGCGATTATCGTTAATAGGCGAAATGTTTTACCGATGAGAAGAAAAGATCGGAGCGCGATCCTTATACCGGAGCAAGGCCATGCCGAGGTCAAAGATTACTTGCCAGCGGATTTGACCCTCGATCCGAAGCTTCGAATCGCGAGATCCTACGAGCCGAAAGATCCTTCGAATTCAAGATTAACGAGATCGATACGCGCTCGAGGTGAAGAAAATCCAGCAGCGAGACGTCGCAGAAGAGGCGAATCATACGAAACGAATGGAATTCTTCAGAATGCGAATTTTTTGTTTCCCTCGCAAGAAAGAGAGCCAAGGGGTCGTCGTCGACGTAGTCGAAATCGTTCGAAATCTTTGCGAGACAAAAGACGAAAAATTTCGCGTCACACAAGACCTCATCGAGCCATAAGGGTATCACTGCCTCAATAAATTTCATTTTGCTCATTCCCAACCAATTTTTATGCAAATCCTTCGGTATCAGTTCCTTCGTTATCTTTCGTATCAACGAAATGATGTTTTTTTATACAGAAACAATTTGTAGGAATCTTGGATGGATGAGAGCGATCGGTTGGAGGAACGGGACAAGAGGGCGATGCCGCTCGACGAAGATGCGGCTCTCGAGTACAAGGAATCCTTCGGAGGTTTTCCAAGCGATACGGGTGGCGTTCTTGGTCGGTATAAAAGAATAAAACGCATCGCCGAGCTTCCCGAAGCGAACCCATTCCCCGATTGATCAAACAAAATACATGTTTGATATTTATCCGTCACAGTGTCGCAGGATTTCTCGAGTTGTTTTTTTTGTAGATTGTATACACTTATGTAGTAAGATTGTGTAATTAACGCAATGTTAATTTTAACTTTTGTTTTTATAAAAATCGATTTAGAGAGAACAAATTTTTCATATGATTTTCGGTCCGGTAAAGTGGACCACGTCGAGTGAAAATCGAAGGGACGCACAGCAGCCATCTAGACATTAGGAAATAAAAAAGAAAACAGTCAAGGGTATACGCAAACGTTGTTCTTTTTTTTAGTTTAGAATTAACGACGATTTAATAGACCCTGGATATTTACAAAATTTTCTAAGAAAAATTGGATGCCTAATTATTATAATAATTCCTTAGTGCTAAATCGTCCGCCCCAAAAAAGCTACACGGTACAATTTTTAATTAAATAAAATAACGCTTGGAGAATATACAACAAGAGAAATGAAGAAGGAAAGAAAAGAACAAAAGAAAAAGCCTCAAAGAGAAGAAAAGGGAACTCTCTCGTCCCCTCGTCCATTTTTCAAGTCCTCTCTCTTCTTTTTTTCTTCTTCCAATCTGCAACTGCCAATCGAATTACCAATAATTATTACTAATTATGTTTTACTCATTCAGCAAACGCCCCTATTTCAATAGGCAAATCTCTAACTCTAGCTCTCTTTTTCTCATCATCCGTGCAAAAAAATTACGTGTATATCACATATACATATCTCCATTTACGTAATATACATATACATACATATATAAGACACTTGATCTTTTGAGAGCGTTTGCGTAAGTATCCCAATTTTGTAATTGTACAAGTGTACATATGTGTATACATATATCTTTAAATCAAATATATATATATGTGCAATATACGTACACAAACGATTCTGGAGAAAGGCATTATAATAAAGATATGGCATAAAACACGAAGAAGAACAATTGAATTTCTTGATTTTTTGTGCGCCTTAATGTTGTCGGAAGATTATCATATCCCTTTTTCATTTTCCCCCATTAATTCTTCTCCATCACCTTCTCACTATTATTATTATTATTGATAATATTATCATTATTATTATTTCTCTTGATCTCTGTTTTTCTCATGGCCGATACAATGCTATACAGACTATCCTGAAAACATGTAATATAAGACAATTTTCTTTTTTATGTACAAAGATAGGAATTATTATGTAGAAAGGGCATTTTTCATAAATTTCATGTGTATTTTTTTCTTGTTTTCATGTTAGAGAGCTAAACAGTAGGAGACATGAATGGTAAGTTTGTAAATACGTGTTTTTTTTTCTTCGACGACATAATGGGAAGTGATAATGTGACACTAAAAAGTGAAGAAATAATGGTTCAACTGTCAAGAGCGTGCTATGCGTGTCGAGAAGGAGCGATTCCAGCAAATAATAGAACAAACGAAAGGTTCTATCTGGTGCAGTAAAAAGGGAGATTGATCGAAAAAAAATTTGTCGAGACTGATCACACTCTCAATCGTTAGATACACTATTTCTCTTTTCTTCATCGATTTTCTTTTCGAAATACGATGCTCGACTCCGAGATGATTGAATAAAAATAAGTGAAAATAATGTTTGTTTAATTTTTCATTGGCAATCGATGTTCGAGAAATTGTAGTCACAACAATGATACATGGCACAACGAACACAATCATGTCGAATCCTCGGCAATGATTTCTTCTCCTTCCGTCCCGATACTACAATTTTTTCCTCTCTTTTCACTTCTCTTTTGCTCGCATATAATTTCCGTCTATTTACAAACGTTACATTTTCGTTTTTATACCCAAAATTTAATGCTTTCGTGAACAAAATTTGAAATGAACTCGTTTTATCATCAATTACAACGTCGTTTTCAATGAGAAAATGAGAATAAACATGAATATTTCACAATTAATTGACCCCTTCGAATGATTCGAGACACGCTCAGGTGCTTTGGCACCTATGAAAAAATTCGACGTTTACATATTTACAGTAATGTAATGACGAAATACGAGAAACATATGTATTTTTGACGTTCCTTTCCTTCTATTTCATCATTCTGTCAATACAAGAATTTTTAGTGTTCAAAGATTGAAACGGTTTAGAGTGCGTCATGTTTATCTTCTTCTCTTCTCTTTCAATTTTGTTTACATTGAATTGAGTAAAAAATTTCTTTTACTCGCCTAAAAAAATGTCTCCGCTACACACATACATGTAGAACAATTTTCAAGATTACGGGAACCATGACGAGTGACGAACATTCTAATTTCTTTCTAAGACTTTTATATACAAAAAATGGAGCGATTAACACTCCACGAAATATAAGTAGGCAATATTTACAGGCATATATAAGAACTTGTCAAGTAAAATTTGTTGTCCTGTGTGTGCGTTTGCAAAATTAATTTCATTAATTTTTCCATCCCCATCTTTCATTTTGAACCATTTTTAAAAAATGTTTTTTCGTAAACGAGCGCGTTTGCAGAATTTTATTCGGCGTGCGAATCAGATAAATTTGACACAACGATCCACGACGAGGGTGCAGGTTGAGTTCCAGATAATATATTTTTTATTACAATTCGGTTTTTAAAAAATTTGAAAATTCACATTTCTTAATTGGCACTTATTACATATGAGAGAACAAATTTTGTTTTATTAGATTTTTTTTTCGTTTTTTAACGAGGAAAATCATTTTCTTGCACGTATGGAAGTTAAGTTTTTGCCCTCGACGCGGGATCGTCACTCGTTCAATTTTCATTCTTACATTTTTATGAAACATCTTAAACGTTTACAAAGACACGAATGAAACGGCCCGACGATTAAAGATCGTATACAGATACAAATGTTCACAGTAGTTTTTGCCTCTTTTCGTTTTCGGTCCATACATTTTTTTTGAGCTCCTGTCTCATTTCCATCCTCACTTGCATTAGATAGCTCTTCGCTAAATTTTCTAACACAATGAAACCCGGCTCCAATCATCAAATTTATCAACTAGTCAATGTATACAAAGTACAGCGTATTACTTTCAAAAAATGAATTGACAATCGCGGAGGGTACACGCGAGCAGCTACGTGCCATTTTACAATTTTTATATTATATATCTCTTCTTATTTTTTCTCTCTCAACATTGTTTTGTCTTAATATTCCTGTTCCATCTATCGTGCTGAAGGCGAAGGAGGAAAAAACAAGAGAAAATAAAATTTGTATATCTTGCGAAAAAAAGATAAAGTCAATTTCCAATAATTTGAACATTTCATATTTTCAATCCGTGAAAAACTGTTTTAATGTCCCGAGAAGGGAATAACATTTTATAAAGTTCGAAAACATAACGAAGGCTACAACGATTTAAGAAAATTTGAAAAATATCTTAACATTGGATATACATTCTCTTGCTCCTTTTCTCGATCTCTCGATACTTTCCCACTGGGAAACCGTATAACTTTTGATCCTTTCTTAAGCCTTGGATTCGAAACATTGTCATGATTATATATATGAAAGAAAGACATTTCATTTACGCAAGGTACGATAAAAATACTTGTCAAATTGAAGAGCGTTTTAAGAAAATTCCGTCCTTGATTCACGAGATTCAAAACCAATTAATTTATCGTCTTATACATTGAAAATCGTCTCTGTAAAAGCCTTTCTGCGCAATGAATGAACTTTTCAATTCATGAGAAATAAAAAGACGAAAAAACCGAATTTGTTTGCTTCTACCGTCGAGGTAACGTTTGTGTATATGGATATGATTGTGTATGTGTGTACTTATGCGTACTACAAGCTGTAAAAAAGATGGCTGGCCAAGCCCTCTGTCGAATCGATCTCTTGAAAAAATGGAGAGATCCTCGACACAAATACATACGCACGCGAGCACTCATTCGCCAAAATGTTTACTAATATTACACATAACATAACAAAACATGTATAAATTGTTAAACCTTTCTGTTTTTGTTTCGCTTTCTTCTTTTCTATCAGTCACGTCATTTTCTTTTGTGCTTTTTTGTTTGTTTTTTTTTCGATTTTTAATCAGAGATCATACACAATACAATGTACAAAGTAGTATAAAATAAAGATAAAAAGAGGTCGATAAAGATTTGTATGAATCATTTAATGTTCAATCAACATTATTTTTTTATATCACGAACAGGTGTTGGTTCTACTGACTCGTCGATGCAGTTCCAACATTCAAAATGATTTTTCTTTCTTTGTCGTTGACGGTCACGTTGGAAGCGCAAAAACGGTCGCGAACCGTGTGTCTCCCTTTTATCTTTAATTAAAAAATCGTGGTCCTCGGGTCGTTCGGGAGATTCTTTCACAGAATATGAAAATAAGGGGAAAAAAATCAATCGTCGACGACATGGAACCTCGATTACTAACATTTTTGGATTCGTCGATTCGTAATTCCAGTCTCCCGAACGATTAGGAGGCACGCGCGGGCATTCACTTCAATGCTTGTTCATATAATAAAATTTGAAAAGTAAATGGCTCCAAGCGCTTCATAACCGACGATAAAAGAAAGAAAAGTATGTATATCAATAGAAAATATGAAACGAAGAAGAACGAATGAAAATCTCTATTCTGTTGAAAAATCTTTAATCGTGTGAGTGTGTGGGTGTGTGTGTCTGATCGGCGCTCGACAGTTTCTGCTCTAGAGACGATCTAACCTAAAGTGATCCTCGGCGTTCGCGTCTGATATAACCATATCGGGATCGGTGAGCATTTGCAATCCATCGAGATCGATAGGCCCGAGGCCCTGTCTGAGCGCGTCGTCCGATGCGAATAGATCCGGACCGAAGTCCCCGGGCATCGAGTTACCGAGATCCTTGACAAACTCCGGACTCGTCAGATCGTCCGTACCCGAAAAATCTGAAATGTTGAATAATGAGCTTTACTAATGTTACCATAAATACAAAAGCTCGGACCGAGATTCGTATCGAGATAAAATAGTGACCGGTGAGTATGATTGTAGGCGTATTTGGTGTTTGCGGAGTCAATTGTTGCGTGGTCGTCGGTGTTCTTGGCTGATACGCCATTTGCGGACTCGTACTGAAGTAACCGGCATCGCTGCTACCAAGGTCACCGCCAACGTTAATCATATCGTTCTGCAAAAGAGAACAAGAAATGTCGTGTTAAGTATATTATACCCATACGCCTTTCATACGATGCATATACGTATATAATCCAACTCTACGGACTAACGAGAATTATTAGCGAGAAGCTGTCTCGTTTCCGTTTGT